>JBBBDQ010001742.1:340000-640000 GCA_037127315.1 Ascarosepion bandense | reverse complement strand
CAGATATCGATACGAGTCAAGTGGCCCAAGGATATCGTACAATTCTTAGTACCGCATAGCAGATATTTCGGGAGCAAAACATTTGCAACCTGTGCGGAGATTTCTGCCCTCTGATCACTCACCACGGGATAATTTTTCCTGATGGTTTATTGCGCAAAATTCCGATACGTTATTTGTCTTTCAGTACTTTTCAGATGAAGCAACATTTGATACAATTGAAATAAAAAAAATTACATAATTAACATTTGTGTACCTATCTGATTCCTCTTGGTACAAATGAGACCAAGAAAGCGTATCGGTTTACGATTGATTTTTGAACGGTAATTGCAGGTCCATATGTTATGCTAGCAAGTCTTATATGAGTTGTCTGTAGGTACTTTATATCGAACAGACTTCCAGTACCCTTGCCAATATGAAGACTCTTGAGATGGGTTTGTGCATTATTTTATATTTTAGTCGCATTTTGCGACCTCAGTTTTCTGAATATTTCTGTCTGTTCACCTAAAAGATTTTTCATGCAGCAGATATTTATAATGCAGAGACGTTTTATCAATGTGAAATGAGAGTATGCAAAACTATTCCCCACCATATGGGAGTATTTAAAAATGTCTGCTAGTCAATAATTATATGAGTGCATGCATGTATTTGTTAAGAGTTACTGTGTTGAGGTACAACGATGGCCTTTTAGTCATATGTTTGTATAAACATTTTGCTTTAATTTTATGTTAGAAATCTGCCTCGATGTTTGTAAATTAATTTTTGATAGACCATATATATAATATTTCAAGACCAAAATTTACTCCTAAATAAAAGAAGGGAAGTCATAAGTATGTGTCACCATAGTATGTGTCACCATATGTGTCACCATAGTATGTGTCACCATATGTGTCACCATAGTATGTGTCACCATATGTGTCACCATAGAAATAAGAATAACTCCCAATAATTATCTTGTTCCCTCAATTAGTCCCCCACCAAAAAAAAAAAAAATTAAAGGTTGGCTAAGCAGTTCAAACCCCACCACCTATCACTACTAATCCAAGGGTCAGGCCACATATCTTCCAGTACAAAGGATAGATTACTACTAATTTCCTTCTCCCAACACAACCCAATGAAAACCAATACATTCCCAATCATTTCCTTTACTTAACCTAATCTGTGGGCTTATAATTTGTCCTCATTCTGTATTTATAAGGGATCGAAGGATGCATTTCTTAAAAAGACATGTTGAAAATGGCTATTTCCCCACTAAGTTTTATCTGAATTTACATATATATATATATATATATATATATATATATATATATATATATATATATATATTCCAAATTCTTCTGTTTAGTATAACTATCCCCAAAGAAAACAATAAAGTCACTATGACGGAGGCGGTTGCTCAGTGTAAAAAAACAGTAGAATAAAAATAGTTGTAAGTGAACTAAGATGACAAAAAGATATTGATTTACATTTGCATTTTTATTATAAAAATTGACTGGAAAGCCAGAAGTGATTTGTACAAACGATAAGTGTGAGAAAATCTGTTATCATTAAATTTACACTTACATCTGGATATTGAACTAAAAAAAGATGACCCCTTGCCACTAATCTTGTAATATGTTTGTTATAATTCGTTTTTTAGCGGTTATAATATAAAGTCTTCCTTTGGCACTCGCCATGACGTCTGTAAAAAATAAACGAGACTGATTCTAAAAGTTTTTTAAACTCAATAGAACATTTACAGTATTTACATTATTCAGACTTTTGTACTCACCTTTTACTAGAGAAACATATTAACACTAGAGAAAACCATTAACATAAAAAAATTGCAATATGACTTCTTTTAAGAAAAGGATTACTGAACATTAGTTTTATAAGTCCTAAAATTCCGTTCTTTTACTTATGATGGTGAATGATTTTATTTAGTGGTGAACAAGTAACTTATAGGGTTAGAGGAAGATAACTCATGACTACCAGAAGAGGATCTACGGAAGGAATGTAGATCATATACCCCAGTGATTGTAATAAAAATTTGTTCGAAATTCCTAGCACCAGAAAAAGGCCGGAGAGTACAACGTCAAAAACGGTCAGCAAATATCAACAAAGATGAAGACAATAGTCCGAATAATGTAAATACTGTAATGCAATTTGAGTAAAATAATTTAATGTAAGTTTAACAATATATATATATATATATATATAATCAGGGAGAACTCGACCGATGTCCAAATTATATACTATTACTGAACTCTTTTACTATACTATTCGCCATATGTTTGGTTTGCTAGAATCGAAGTAGCATGGTGGGTCCTTGTCGTGAAGGTTAAAACTGGTGGAATTAAGCAATGTATTGTGGAGCAGTGGATATCGGCTCGGAACGAGAAGCCGGGGAGCCGAGTTCTAATTCCGGTTGAACCCATTGCTTTCACTTACGCGCAAATACCCTTGGGAAAGGTATTAATCCGTCTCTTCCGTCCAGTTATGGGTTAAATAGCAGGACAGATTGGGTTCTATAGCCTTGGTCGGCAACCAGTCTACTGCAGAAAGCAATGGCAACCTACTGTGGGATAATCTTCTGCCCAGTCAGTCATGTCTCTTTCGAGACATGATCGCCCAAGCGTGTTTCACGTATGGCACTTAACTGACTGAGTTGGTCCGAGCACTTTCCTAGAAAGAAAGAGGTGGATAATATTACCAGACTTAATTCAAATTAATATTCATTCAATTTTAAAATCTTAAAACAAATAGGAATAAATTTAAATTTAGTTGTGTAACAGTAGTCCTAACATACTATTAAAAAACAGTGGTCCTTAAGCATACTATTAAAAAAAAATAAACAATATGCTTGTGAAAAAAATGGAGATTGTCTGTTTCAGCAATATTCCATTGCAAAAGAAACCCTTACTGTTGTTTAAAAAGCTTCGGGAGGCTAAGGTTTTAAAATAAGCTCGGGAAAGATATCCCGTGATTCATTAGAGTCGTAAGGTCACCACACGCACTGCAGTCGCTGTAGCAGTAATAGTAGTAGTAGTAGTCCTAGTAGTTTCTCTGGGTACAACAGCCTATCGGAGCCCAACCCTCTCCAGGTTGGTTTGTATTCAGTTTTTCTTCTAGACCTGTTGCCAGCCAAGGCTATAAAAACCAATCTATCCTGCTATTTCACCAATCTATGTGTAAAATAGCTGAATTCCCTGCATTCACCTTCGCGAAAATAAACTTGGGAAAGTTCTTAATCCATCTCTTCCCTCCAGTTATTGGTTAAATAACAAGATAAATTGGATTCTATAGCCTTTGGCTGGCAACCAGTCCACCGCAAAAAGTAATGGTAACCTACTACGGGAAAATCTTCTGGCCAGTCAGTTATGTCTCTTTTGAGACATAATCGCCCAAGCGTGTATCACGTATGGCACTTAACAGACTGAATCTGAGATGCTATACATTACTTCACCATATCACCATGCGGCTACATATCTGGTTTGTAAAAATACAGCAATTTATTTAATTAGATTTACAACTATTTTCCTCTTCATAAATTATTGTTGTCGCATATGAATATAAAGTGCAAAAAACGTCTCTGTAATGTCTTTAATAATAAGTGTCTTATTTTGGATTTGTCAGTTATCGTCTTCAGTTTTACTGATGCTGAAATAAAATGAGCGATATATGTTTTTGCTTTTATTAATTTATTTAAAAAGCTTAGCCTCCCAAAGCTTTTTAAACAACAGTAAGTGTTTCTTTTGCAATGAAATATTGCTGAAACAGACAATCTCCATTTTTTTCACAACCATATTGTTTATTTTCTTTAATAGTATGCTTAATAATCAGTTAGGACCACTGTTACACAACTAAATTTAAATTTATTCCTATTTGTTTTAAGATTTTAAAATTGAATGAATATTAATTTGAATTAAGTCTGGTAATATTATCCACCCTCTTTCTGTCTAGGAAAGTGCTCGCACCCACTACATTGCTTAATTCCACCAGTTCTAACCTTCACGACAAGGACCCACCATGCTACTTCGATTCTAGCAAACCAATCACATTTCCTTCGAATTCCATTAGTTAAAAGTAATTTTCATTCGAAAAACTTCTTACTGCGAACAATTATGTAGAACAGACTCCCAAGAAGAGGTTTCTCTGATCATTACAATCATAACCTGTTCGCGTCTAGAGTTAACCGTTATGTTGCTCACCGATTCTTGCAACATACCGGAATCGTTTACTTCGACTGACCTCCGTCCCGTGTACAGGGTGAACTTTACTTATGTAAATTGCTGGTGACACTTCCACGTGGTGTATTGGAATCTTGTCTAGATCAGTTATAACCAAATAGTGTGTTTGATCTTTACAGGGTGCTGCAAACATTCGGTCTTGTGGTACATCTGCGCTACGGAAGGCAAATTGCCATTAAAATAGTTGGCAGAACAGGGATTGGGAGATATAACATAAAGACAGATTTTATTAAGAGTTACAAAGGAAAGGGACTTGTGGTGAGCCATGATTGGCTAAAACCTAAAGAGACATGGCTCAACTAAAAAGAATCGAATAAGTTACATACTGGTTGAGAATCCTTTCCTTGGGACCGGAACTGCTTCAGTTTTCAGACTTTATCGGATTTTGGAAGAAAAGCTATTGAATAGTATATAGCATATATTTATAAATATAAAATGGGGTAAGTTGGTAATAAGACCCAGGAATAAAGACGGTATCCCTTTGTATTTTATAATAACTTATACCCTGAAAATAGTTTTATAACAAATTTAATAAATTTTGTGTACATACAAATATCGTTAATGATGCTAGTCATATAATGCACACATTATAAGACTTCACTATTTTTTTTACTCTCTATATGTGTAAAAATTATGATCACTACTTAAAATTATACAATGTAGAACTATCAAACATTTTGAATAACATTTTAATGAGCACGAAATACCTGGTAAGTAATCCAAGAATTAAACTGTAGCTTTGACGATCGCTAACAAAACAGAAAATAAACACTGGTGCCAACGTAGGCTAAGTAGCTTGGCTGGTAACCCCCACCCAGGGTAGATGCGATCATTTACAACACCTAGGCGCCTACTTAGTGCTTTCTGAAATTTTCCATTTGTGGCATATCATGTCAGCACCTGAAATACTTACCAATTTTGAAGGATTATGAGTTGGGAATTTCGAATAAAGGATACTGTAATATGTTTAACCAAATCACCATGTCCGTAACATAATGCTGAAATAAAAATTCAATTTATTTTACACAGCATACCCCGTGGCGTTGTTGATACATAAATTATCTTAGAACCTGTGCGAACTTAGAGATAGACTGTTAGAGACAGGTGATCTCATAGGGATTTGGTATTTTGAAGATGTGGCCAAAATGTTTCTTGCAGGTGAATTTCTGTGGTAATTCGATTAGGAATCATTTTATTGTTTTTCATAATGTTACCACATAAAAAACCGCATGCTGTGAATGCATGCTTGTATATAAAAAAATCATATCCCTGATAAGACAATAATTACCATGGTATCACCGTAAACATCCAACGGAAGAAAATATATTTTTCTTCTTGAAAACTACGAATAAGATTCCTGCAATCAGTAGACGATAGACTATTTACACCATTAATTCTGGTCTCACAATATGTCAATATATAACTTAGATAAATTTATCTATCCATCTATCTATAAATATATATAAAAATTAGAACAAAGCTTTCGTGTGATGCTTTTTGCCCCTCAGAACTGTATTTTCATATCAAGACCAAATTGGGAAAACATGTATAACAAACTGAATACAAACTGAAAACAAGTTTCCCGGACTGATCTTTTTGACGCACACGAAAAGAGATATGCTCTGAATTTTTAATTTAAATATATACATGTATTTATGTGTTTTAACCGATTTGAATTAGATTATTTTTATTCCATCACATTTGTAAATAAATATTAAGCTGACTGATATAAAAAGTGCTACTCTAATTATAAGAAAAAATACATAGTTTACTAAGACAAACATGTTTAGAAAAGCTTTAATCGCTAAAAAATCCACATTAAAAATATCGGATGAAAGAAAAGAAATAATGTTGTATTTTAGTTTAAATATGTTAATGAAATATTTTTTGAAATAAATAAGATAATGGATTTTTTTTTTTAGATGGTTTGTGTAAATACAGAATTATACTTTGAACAAAAGTCATTGGCAATACTATATGCGTACGTTAGGGATATCGTTGTAAGCAAATGGGTAGTACGTCAATTAAATGCAATAAGTGATACACGCATGGGTGATCATGTCTCGAAAAGACATGACTGACTAGGAAGATAATTTCTCGCAGTAGGTTGCCATTACTTTCTGCGGTAGACTGGTTGCCGAATAAGGCAATAGAACTCAATCTGTCCTGTCATTTAACTGATAACTGTAGGAAATAGACTGATTAATCCCTTTCCTAAGGGCATGTATGCGTAAGCGAACGCAGTGAATTCAAATGGAATTCGAATTTGGCTCCCCGATTTCTCGTTCTGAGTACATCCTCTTGTTAAAAGAACAGAAAAACATGGATTTGAATTCAAACCCGGGTTTCTTTTTTTTTTCGTGCCTGATAAATTGCCAATCTTTTTGGGTGTAATTTTCATTTCATTCGACATTCAGTCAGTTAAGTGCCATGCGTAATACACGCTTCGGCGATCATATCTCGAAAGAGACATGACTGACTGGGCTGAGTTTTATCTCGCAGTACATTGCCATTGCTTTCTGCGGTAGACTGGTTGCCAGCCAAGGCTATAGAATCCAATCTGTCCTGTTATTTAACCCATAACTGGAAGTAATAGACGGATTAATACCTTTCCAAAGTGTTTTCGCGCGGAAGTGAATGCAACGAATTCAACTCGAATTTCGAACTCGACTCGCCAATTTCTCGTTCCGAGCCGATATCCACTACACCACAACGCACATTCAACATTAACCACACCATAAGAAATGTAGCTATGGATCGAAGCGCTGCTTCTTATGCATGTAGCAATTTCTTCCGTCTAATGGAATAACTTCTTAATTATTACAAACATTTACATTGTTTGGAATGTTGTCTTCAGCTTTATTGCCCCATTCACGATTTTTCGGTCGTTGCACCCTCCGACCTTCTTGAAGCGAAGAATTTCGGAACAAACACTTTATTTAGTCAACTGTGGTACATTGTTCTATTTTCACGTGTCATGGCTTTTCTGAATATCTCAACTTCAGTTATTACACTATAGTAACTCAACTTTCCAATTTTGGTTCACCTCTCCTGTGACCAGGTATTAAACTCACTTTTTGGTTCAGAAAGACCGGAGCATATGACTGACAAAACATCGTTAACAGGACAACAAAGATGAGTAAAACAGTTCGAACAATGTAAATAAATGCAATAGCTTATCGCATGAATATAGTACAATTTTTTAAATTATCCTGCACTGAAAAGTCTTACTTATATATGTAGACAAGTATGCTGCCTAATCATCATCATCTATCCATCACACCCAGATAGTGCATAGGGCAGCCATTTTGTTGCTGTTTCCGTAACAAACGTTTTTTTTTTTACGAGGCAGGGTTGTTAGCCCTGCACCCATCCCCCAAACCTGGAGGTCCGCCTGACCATTCTTGGTCTTTACGTTTACAGCACCTGGTATTCCCAAATGGTCACCCATTTAAGTACTGACCATGCTCGATGTTGCTTAACTTCGGTGATCGGACGGGAACCGGTGTATTCAACACGATATAGCCGTAGACCGCCTCATCATGGAAATGGAATTTATTTCCCATAATAATTGTTTATTTTTTAACCTTTTCATATTTCAACTAATTTATGTGTTTTATATTATTCACGTAGATCTAACATACGTTTATTTTTTTTCATATCCAAATAGAGAAACTAACCACGTAACATAAAAAGTAATTTATAACTACAAATGATAAGTGAATTAAATCGATTATGCGCTTTTAAAAGTAAAACATACTAAGAAACATCTAACCGTTAGATTTGAACGATTCTGTTTGCTTTAATACCTAGGTCATGATTGCTTGGTGCAAACACACGCAGCTTGACATTTACCTGACTTCGAACACGTATCGGAACGATGGAAAATAGATATATTAATGTACTCGTGAGAAGATATTAAGGTGAAGATGAAAGGCCAAGTCAAATAACGTCTGGTAATATACTGGCAGTGATTTACTGACGTCATCAAGACGGCAGACTAATCCACTAAAAGCAGCAAGTATGATGATAAAAGCGGAGAAAAGATCACAAAAGCCCCACAAACTAAGAACGTTGATTTCGTTAGAGAAAGTAAATGTTATCAAATCCACTTTCATTTCTTTCTTATTCTTGATATTCTAATAGTTTTTCACTAGAATTATTTTTTTTTACACAATAATATACACATGTTTAAATAAACCAATTACGTCTAAACTAAACTAATGATAGCCTATATAGTGTATAAATTTCACGGCCCTGTACAAGACATTGTTTCTTGTCCCAAATTACTGACCTATATCGGATATTCTAACATATTTTTGAATAGACGCTTTACGTGTCACTTAAGGGATCAAAGTCCTATTTAAAAAACAGAATCGATCATTTTGCAATTTAAAATAAGTAATAATTCTAGTCAAAAACACTAAAATTATGTGTAAATCCCATCACCGGAAATGTCACGTTATGAGAGAGTATCTTTTTCTTTAATCATCTCACACCAAGCAATGCGGTACCGCAACTGACGTGCAGGGGACCACATAAGAGTAAAGTTTAGACAAAAGGAGAGAAAGACGGACCATTCATAGGGGTGTCAAAGAAAGAGCAAAAGAAGGAGGGAAACACAGATGTGAAGACAGTTGCGAATGTAAAGAGAAAGGAAAAAGAACAAGATATACGGGGTCATGTAGAAAGAACTGGAGTCAAGTGAATAAGAGATGAGTGTTGCAATTGCATTAAATTACTGGAGGTTGTAACCGCCAGAAAAGCAAGTCTATGGAAGGCGAGAAGTGCAAGAAAAGAAGCTGATGAGTAGAATTGTCGGCTGCATTTGGTTGATCTAACTGTAAATGAGAGGGACCTTGTTGCCAGTTTGGTTGCACGTGTAAATTAATGTGGCTGGGGCACCAGTGACTTAAGATCGTCGGAGCAGAAGCCATGAAAATATTTGTAAAATAAAGCCACTACTGCTGATAAGAAAGTAGCTGGAGACGAGCTGCCAAGTCGGGACCTATCACATTAAAGGATTTCCTTTGGAGCCTCTCGAGAACACAGAGATGAACAGCAGGGGCGCCTAACCATATATGACAGCAGTATTCTATGCACGGATGGATGGTTGATTTGTATGTGTGCAAGATGGATTCAAGCGCAAAAAACTTCCTGGCTCGACACCGCTACTCAACCTTCCTAGCAGTGGATTTAGCTATTGATTCAACGTAATAATTCCACTTGAGGTTGGAAGATAGGGTAAGGCCAAGGATGTGCAGTATATTGCTTTCCGGAAGACCCGTCTTGTCCATGCTTTATGGGAGGGGGCAGAAGATATTGTCTATGATGATTGACAGATAGCAGTTTAGTTTTAGATGAATAGAAATTTACAAGTCACTTCTTACCCCAGTCCATCACTGAGTGTAGATCTTTCTCAAGATCAGCAGCAAGGTTATATTTGTCCGCCTCGCCGGACTTCTTAATGACGCGTGAGTAGATTGAGGTGTCACCTGCGTAGAGGCCTACTTGGGACTTGATCACGTCTGGGAGATCATTTATGAAGATCAGGAAGAGTGTCGGGCCTAGGGTAGAGCCCAGGGGACTTCAGCGTTCGTGCGGTAGACATTATTTTAAAGTGTAAATAGTTATTTATTTATTTTTTATTTTTAGAAGGATGCTTGTGCTAATTCCAGCTGCGCCCAACACGCGTAGGGCTCGAGATAAACGCTGCTGTTCAAAACAACACAAAAATAAAATAAAAAATAAGTTTTCAAAATATCAGGAAAAACTAAAAACACCAAAAACGCTAAATCTTTAAAAGTAGCTAAAGAATATCCGAGAAACAATGATAATTATGGAAAGTTTCTGTACTTCAATTACGCCAAATATAACGGAAAAATATATGGATGCTGGAAATAAATAAATAAAGCTTCCTTGTTTCTTGCTTTCCCGACGGTTACAACATCCAGAAATTTAAATGCAATGTCAGTACTCATCTATTAACCACTGGATTTTAGCTCTCTCCCCACCCCTGAATATCATTCCCTTTCTCTCCACCTATGTATCTGTCATCGCACCTGCATTCTAAGCTTTCTATTACTCCTTTCTAACTAGTTTGTACTCCTCACTCTTTTATAATTAATCTGTTTACTGTTATGTATCCCCCCGCTCATCAGTGGCATTTCTGCCTTGCTCGGGGTGAAATGATTAAAGAAAAATATTCAATGTAAGATGTTTAAAAGAAAAGTTGCTGCCCAAATATACATTAACTACATATTTGTGTATGTATGAGGCGTATTTCTTGACAATTAGGCGTGAGGGAACCGTATTTCTTTTAAGAACACCGTCCATGGTTTCTTTTGGGATGTCCTTGTAGAAGACGAAATCGTAAATATAATAAAAATTTTGACTTTCACTATGTCGAGAGTTTTTGCAACTTTTAGCAAAGATTGTTCTAAAGACAGTTGTGAGGAAACGTTGGGTTGACGCTTGCAACTTTATACCCACATAAAATTAATCTACGCACAAGAACATCTTGGACATTTTCGAACGTTATATGGATATATGGAAGGCACCCCTGAAAATTTTGTTAGGAAGTTATGAGTCCTGGGTGATGGTCTTACGCTGTCACGAGCTGACTTCCATTACATTATATATGAATATGGGCACGTTGCCGAAGGTAAGATAGATTTGTTAGATGATAATTTTTTAGGGTTCCAATGTGCAGAACGTTTGGATATGACTTGAAAACTATTCCACAGCTTGACTACCAAACCAGACCAGTTCGAAAGAAGATGATAGTTCTGCTAACACTAAGTAACATGTTAGCGTCAATCGTGGATCTGAACACACTGGCTTGGTTCCCGGGACTCTGTCAGGGCGACGTAGCAATGTGTTTCTCTGCGTGATGAACAAAAGCACCTGTATCTGATTAGTTATCAGAATGGTTTGCTCGAATAATACTGTCAAATATATTTAAATGATCGATCCCAACTTACCAGCTCGGATACAGCCACTTTCTCATCGGCGCAATGTGGCTTCCCTGTTTCTCTTCTACAAATATTTTCATGGCTTCTGCACTGATGAACATAGCTCACTGGTTCCCACCCCCGTACATGAATTTGCTCGAGCCACCAGATTAGTAATTATTGAACACACAAATTCTACTCTAGGAGCTTATTCTCTCGCACTTCTCGCTTGTGGAAATCCCTTCCTTTTACTTGCTTTCCCGACAGCTACAATCTTCAAGAATTTAAATGTAAAGTCAATAGGCATCTACTATCTCACTAACTTGCATCCGCTCTTATTCTCTCATGCTTCTTTCTTGGTCCCCGCCACCCTCAGCAGTATTCTCATCCTTTTGATACCCTCTTCTTACCCTCTGTAGAAGTCAAATAACTTACCTTTTAACATGGCTGTCTCCTTTTGTCTCCCTGTAGGAAGGTGAACATTCAAGAGTGTGAGACTCACCTTCCTGATGTTTCCAACTAGCGTTCAGTTGGCAGACAAAAATAAACAGGGTTGTAACTGAATACATGTCCCTACGTGGCCCAAAGACAAATGGTAGATATTGTGCTGAATATTTATGGAACTCAATGTACACACAGAAATTATCAGCCAATCACTGCTTACGGAATATACTTGCCTGTAACAGAATGGAATCTCCCAGGTTATTATTTAAACCACCTACCAATTTGCCCTGGTGGTTTTTTTTGGTCAGTCAGAACCAACTTCTATTCTAGTTGAGTACTGGCTGGTTCTTCCACAATATCTTTACACCTCCTGTAACCTGTCACTCCTTCTCATAAGTTACCTACTATGTAACCTCCTGCTCAACAGTGGCAGTAAAATGCCTTGATTGGGGCAACACGATTATAAAAAATAGATATGATATATATAAATAACCGTTTCACCCTAAGTAAGGCAATACTGCTAATGATGCGCCAGGGGGTTACATTGAGCAAAGAGAAATGACAGAAAAAAATCAGTATAGGTGATGTTTTAGAAAGGGTAAAAGGAGAGGTGAATGACACGGAGATAGAAGATAGAAGTTGGAGATTGAGGCTATCAAGGAAACAAGTAAGGGGAAGAAAGTTTCAGAATTGGCAGTTACATTTGCCAGTTTTGACGGTAAAAAACCGATGAGAGCAGTTAACCAGAAAATCATGCTCGTCAGATCCGAAGCCATGAAAACAGATGTAGAAAAAAACAGAAGAGACATTCTGTAGGTGAGAAAGTGACGGAAGGCGAAAAGCCAAATTTGGACGCATTACATTGTAAATCATTCTTTAAGTTTTATTGAGAACCTCCTGATGAACAGAATGAGAACCTGAATAGAAATGGCAATAGCATTCAATGCACGGACAAATGGTAGATTTATAAGTGTGCAAGATGGATTCTAAACCTTCTGGCACAGCATCATGACCCAACATTCTTAGCAGTAGATGTAGTCACTGATTCAACCATTTGAGATCGACTAAGGGACTGAGGCCATGTAGGCGCAGTGTATTGCACACATAAATAACATTTATTCCAGATGTTATTTTATGTTAGTATATATATATATATATATATATATATATATATATATATATATATATATATATACTGATATAACATAACATCTAGAATAATTATAGTTTTATATTTTGTTTATATAAACGCTATTAGAATGTGTATGTAAATTTTAATTTTTTAAATAATAGAAATGTCTACTCGAAAATGTGTATCCACGGAATGTGACTAAACTATAAATTATTATAAAACTAAATATCAAGATAGGCACAAACACACTCAAACTCTGTCGCAAGCATAAAGAAATACACATATTTTTCTTTTATACTTCACAAACTATCCAGTCAAGCTTAATTTAATCTTCCAAAATCAATATTTTAGGATTTGGGAATTTTTCTATGATAATTAAATTTGTGGCTGTATAATTGAAAGTGATTTTTTTATCTGATGGTTGTTTGTATTAGTTTATGTTGGGGTTTATGTTTTGGGTTCCAGTTCTTTTTTTTTTTTTTGCCTTTCCTATTTATTTTCTTTTTTAAATTCTTTCTTTTGCTTGTCATGCTGTTTTTCTTTTTTCATTCCTGCGTGTTAACCATAATTATCTTTACTTTTTCATTTTTTGTATCTTAATAAAACGTTTCCAACTGTACGTTTTCTTTGTCTGTCTGTCTATCTCACATTTGTCGATCACTCTGTAAACTTTTTAGCGTTTGACGTTCTCTGTGAACTCTTTGGCGTGTGTCGTCCTCTGTGAACTCTTTAGCGTGTGTCGTTCTCTGTGAACTCTTTAGCGTTTGTCGTTCTCTGTGAACTCTTTGGCGTGTGTCGTTCTCTGTGAACTCTCTGGCGTGTGGCGTTCTTTCTGAACTCTCGGCGTGTGTCGTTCTTTCTGGACTCTATGGCGCGTGCCGTTCTTTCTGAGTTCTCTGGTGTGTGTCGTTCTTTCTGAACTCTCTGGCGTGTGTCGTTCTCTCTGAACACTGTTGCGTGTTTCATTCTTTCTAAACACTTTCGCGTGTGTCGTTCTCTCTAAACACTGTCGCATGTGTCGATCTCTCTAAACACTGTCGCGTGTGTCGTTCTCTCTAAAAACTGTCGGGTGTGTTGTTCTCTCTAAACACTGTCGCGTGTGTCGTTCTCATTAGTTCTCTCCCTTTCTCACATTTGTCTTACTTTCTCACTTGTTTGTTAACGATTATGCTTTATTTACTTTTCTTCTTCTATTTTTCTGTATGATTTAACCGCGGTAGTGGTTGAATTCATTATTAAATCTGACATTGAGTGAATTTAGGCACCTTTAAAGGTTCACCCTTAATTAAGTTATCAACTAAATGTCAAACAGTTTACAAAGTAGCCTAAACTACGTTTTGAAAAAAGATATTTGAATTTTAGTTCTGTAGAAAAAAGTTAAATCAAAATACGTGAAGTCCATAAAGGGAGACTAACTACATAAATACATGAGTAAATGAATATCTAACGCTTCTAATAATAAATCTTATTCTTTATAACTTTTTCTCTGTATAATATGTTTGAATGCGGTTTTAAGGATTTAAATTGGGACATCTTTTTATTATTTTTTCAATCAATGAAACTTTGCTTATCACTTATCATTTCATCATATTTGAATATTAATAATCAATCTTTTCAATTTTGTTTCTATCAATTGCATATAATTTCTTCCATAATATTTTTGAATGCGTTTTCAGTATTAAATTGAATTAAAGTTAATTGCATGCCTGGAAATATCATGGATTGCATTGAAAAATGCGTATATGAAAAATAATATGCTTACGATTATATTAAACCTTGAAATGAACAGGACAGGTTATTAAACCTGGAAAAGTAAAAGACAAGATATTTTAATGAAGAAAAAAAAAAACTTTCTTAATATATTGCGTTCAAATTTTACTTTTAGCTGCAATATTTTAGGAAATTTCTTCTTTTTACTTCACTAAAATATGTTGTCTATTACTTTTCCATAATTAATAGTTGTCCTGTTCTTTTCTAGGTTTAATTTAATCTTAAGAATATTATTTCTTCACGTGAGCATTTTTTCATGTAATTATGTATGACATGTTTTTTTATTGCTTCATTTCTTTTCTATTCCTTTCTGTTTTATCCACCATAATATTTTTATTCACACATTGTCTCTTTTAATGGTCACATGGTTTAGAACGTTTGTTTTCCTGTCATGATTCTTCGGCTTCTTAATCGATTTAGCAGGAAGGTGACTTCTTGGTGTTACCAGGCTGCTTAGGTGATTCCAGTTGATAGTATCTTGAAGTTGCCCCATGTCAAATCGGGTTGACGTAAATATTTGGAAGCCGTCATTGTTTGTGATAACATAAAACCACAAGTCGTCGTGATGAAATGTTTGGGTGCACTGGCCATGTTCAAACTGTTGACCACGCCAGATAATGCGCTCTCACAAACACGATAACTAATGTCCGCTCAGCATACATTGGATCTGTGGATTTTGAACAATCAGAAAAGTGCTTGAACAGGCGTCTGCAGCAGGGATTCGCTAGGAGCTCCACTGTACATGTATATTTGGCTACCAGCGGACTGCCCTTATTAGCTCTTTTATTTTCTTTCTAATTCGTTGAGTCTTTACTAAACTTAGGGAAGAAAGCTGTACGCAACGGTACTGGTGAAGTGAGGGCATAGGAAAACATTTCCGCGGAAGGCACCTAACAGGTCTAATCGTCCTGTCCCTAAAATTATTATTCGAATATCTAGTATTTACACAAACTTGAGAATCGACCTTCAACCTCGTCCAGATTTGAACATATAATCGAAATCAGCAAACATAACCTGCATGTTTCTCCTTTTGTCTTTACTTTTTTTTATTCTCTACTTTGTCTTCTGTTATTTAATTTCATCAGCAAATTTGTGAATTTGTGTAAGGGAATACATTGACGTCAGCAAATGCCTGGAATTAAATTTGAAAATGATTTAATTTGGGTGAGTAGTGAGAACACTCCACGGAAGCCATAAATCTGTCCTCTAACAATCGTTCAAATGCACCCACATCTCTTCCGCATACGTAGTATATTATTAACCCCTGTCAAGGTTAACTATTGAGGCAATAGCTTTTGTTCTGATTAAGTAATATTATAAAAGATCTCTGCGCATGGACTCATTTTCCCCACTTTATGTTTCACCATGTATAGAATTTAAAAAGGACTTAGCCACTCGTATTGAAGAATATCTGTTTACAATAGTGCATAGCTAATCCCTATTTCAGACATCTGCCCAGGCACATTTTTGTTTGTTTAACATCCACAAAACCTCATGTGGTTTCTCATTTTCACTTTCTAGAAGAGTTTGCGTTATCTAGAGTGATCAACAGTTTGAACAAGACCAACAGCGTCAGACCTTCAGTCATGATGACTTGTGACTTTGTGATAGCAAGGCCATCGACTGTTCCTAGAGGTTTCTGTCTGCCCAAATTCACTTACAGCTTTGCGCCAAATTGTAGTATGGTATTTGTCTTTATTTCTGATTTGAGGTAGTATTTACACATTTTTTATTATTCATACTATTGTCCTCATCATTGTTGTCATTTGTACGAAGTTTCGGCCGTTGTGCCCTCCTGCCTTCTTCAGGTGCTAAGAATTTCGAATCGAACTCTTTACTGCAATTACTGGGGTATATGAACTATTCCTTGCATAACAGTGCCTCTTTTGTTAGTCATGTGTTATCTCCCTTTACCTCTGTAAATGACTTGTTCACCACTGTCTGGTATAGGACTCACAACTATTTGGGTCAAGTCACAAAAAGTAACCAACATCTATATCCACAGGACCATTTATCCTTATTGATTTACAGGGTTAGAGGGAGATAAACCTGGACTACAAAAAGAGGCTCTATTACGCAAGGAATAGAGTTCATATACCCAAGTGATTGTAATATAGGGTTCAGTTCGAAATTGCTGGCACCTAAAGAAGGCCGGAGCGTACATAGACCGAAGCAAATGTCAATAAAGAATGAATTAGAAATAGTGTAGAGAAAAGATAAAAATGTAAGGAAAATAGAAACGAAAGCCTATTTCGAAATTCAAGGAAATTCATGTTTTATTAATAATGAAAGTTTAAAATATTAGCCATTTAATGAGTGATCGAAGAGTTCGCGTTGATTGTCGTTGAAATTTATAAATTTTCTTTAATAAAATAATAAATGTTTTTACTTTTTTTGTATTATATGGGACAGTCAGTTTAGTTATTGCTGCTGTTGGAGATCTTCGAATTGAATTACGAGAGGATTTTTTGTCTGACGAACAAACCTGAAGTTTTATTCAGTGTATGTTTTTACTCAAAGGTCACTCATCTAAATAATATTCACTTAATTCGATACATTATTGATATAATGGGAAAATATTTACCTAAATAAAACTTCTTTAGTATTGAGTGATTGATTTATTGTGTATATATATACGCTCTCACACCCTGACTGAGTTACTCTGGAAGAATGGTAGACTTTGAAAAACAGTAGCTATTCCATAATGAATTAGAGCACTCTGGCTATTGGGTGTGTATAATGATAATGTATACGCTAAAAAGTCGAGGTAGAATCGCCGACTGATGCCAATTCGGTCGGGTTCCAATCCTGGGTTAAAAGCAATCGGAGTCTAACCGTACAGATGAGCTCTGATACAGCGAAACAGATCTGTCTGCGGATAACTATATATATATATATATATATATATATTTTTTTTTTTACAGCTTATGAATGCTTTCTGACTTATTTGAAATTAGTTTTTATTTTAGATTGTAAGAATACTATTTTACGAGTGAATGTGTGTTAACGCTATTTTTTAAAATAACAAGAATTTTTCAGATTCAAGGCTTACTTTTTAACCCATAGCTAGGAAGAATTTATGGTTTTATAATATTACAAAGGATCTTTTCGAAAAGGATCATGAAACATTCCCAACTGGAATTCAAACTAACTGCACACTATTTCCTTTTACTATTCTTCTCCTTAACCCAAACTTTGAGTATTATATTTTCTTAGCCGTAAGTTTGACGTTCGTTTGAGGATTTAACATGACTGTAAATACAAATCTATTGGCCAAGAAAAATGGATGAAGTCGTAAATTGACTAACATAGCATATATGAATAATTCAAGTCTAGTTTTATTCATTAACCGACACGTGTTGTCAGTCTATCAGCTAAATCAGCTAAATAAACTACATTACCGCCACACCCTGACACACTAAGAGAAAAATAAACTAGTCTAATGCTTTAAAGAACCAGGGAAATTAACTGAATAAATATAAATTGAACAAAATGTAATAGGAGTAGATAGATCTGTCTATCGCCCGATTTGCACCCTCCCTGTTTTTTTTCTTTTTAAAGAAACAGAGTTCTATTTTTAGTTTCCTGTTTAAATTGGGTTTTGGGGTCTATCTAAAGCCTACTTCAGCTCTATACTCCTGTCTCTGGCTAAACTCTGAAATTTGGTTTACTATTTTTTCTTAATAGATTAATCTATTACCCTGCTTACAGTTCTCACCTGTATTTTGAACAGTAGTTGTGGTTTATCCTTTTTATTTATTTTTTGAGGGGATTGGGATTACGGTACTTTATAAAGTCTATTTCAACTATATACTTCTAATATTGCTGCATAAACTCAGCAATTGTTTTCTATATAATATATAATTTATATTTTCTATATAATATATAATTTATATATTTTTCTTTCTCTCATTAGAAGTAGATAGGTTTGTCTATAGTCTGTTTTCAAACTCCTCCAGGATCATTTGATCAGAAGCAGAGCTTTATAACTAGTTTCCAGTTTACAATTAGATTTTCAGTTCATTCAAATGTCTTCTCATTCTCCTTCAGTCCCAGTAACCCACTGCATCTTACTGATATTATCACTTTGCCCGGGGTAAATTGATTAAAAAATGTTAAGTAAACGTAAACCAAAAATGTTTTTCAGTTGAAAAAAAAATTAACGTTAAATAGATATTTCACTGATTTTCTAGCAAAATAATCCTGTTTCTTAATACTTTACTCAACTTCTGGAATGCTTCTTTCACCATGCCATTCGCCTTCGGATCTCTGTGTAGCACTATCCGTCTTCTGTTACAGAATCAAAAATAAATATGTAAAATAACAAAAAACACATTACTTGAGGCCTACCAACAGCAGCAACAACTAAAATGATAGCACATATAACTCGAGGAAAAAATAATGACATAATAAAGAGTTTAATATTTCACAGGACTTCAGATAAAAGGTTAAGAAAAACTATATCCCTTGTCACGAGTGGAAATTTTTAAAAAAAGAATCTGTCTCTATTTATGAGTTAAGTGTTGTAACTATTGACTGTTGTCGTCACCTTCATTGTTATATTCACGACATTTCGGCATTTGTAAGCTCCGGACTTTTTCAGGTGATATACGTTGGAATGAAGACGTTAGTTGAAATAACCCAGTGACTTGACAGAAAGAGTTGTGAGTTCAGAACTTAAGCATAGAAATGGTGAACCACATCTTAAAGAATTAAATTTCGAAAGAGAAACTGAAATACACATACAAATGCATGGATATAGAACAATCTACCACAGCTGATTAAAGGGTTTGGTTTGAAATTCCAGTGCATATCACCTGTAGAAGGTCGGAGTGTATAACAGCTGAAACGTCGTGAATATTAGAATAAAGATGAGGACAGCAGTGTGAACAATGTAAATAGTGTAGATAGGCCTTTGTCTACGTTTTGAATAAAAGACCACACAGGGTGGAGTTGGTAGAGGATCGCTAGAATTCTGAAGAGTCTTCCGAGCCCAGATTTCCCTGAAAGACTGACACGCATGAGGCAGCATGATATGCCGTCTTGTGCGCATGCATCTTCCTGAAGATGATCCACCCCTTAACTGTTAGAATCGATAAAACTACGTCTATGTATAATAAAAATTAGAATGAAAAAGAAAGCCTAAATTGTTGATATAGTCTATGGAGTGGGTTGGGAGTCTGTGTGATTGAAGCCACTGGCGTCATGGAAGGCAACAATTGTAAATAATTTTATTTTTCCGAGTGAATAAGGCATTAGAAAATTTTTTGAGAGAACCAATGCTTTTTCCCCTATGCAAGTCCCATTACTTAATCAAGCGATGTGGTAGGAGATAACTCAAGTGAATATAACGAACTTGACATAGATTCGACATCGGATGTCCGATGTACTATTAACGTGTCATTATGCATTGCACCAACTTCATCAGACTGTTGACGTACTCAATAACTTCTGCTACATTTCCTGACCAATGATGTTTTAAGGGTATGTAATATAATCGATCCTGACCATGCTTTTAGACTTCAGTTAAGTTCACACTGACGTGTCGAGGTTTCTCCCTATCTTTTCAACAAATATTTTCATGGTGTCTATTCTGATGTTCCATTTTCTCTTTATTCCTTGACTGCGGGAATTTAAGCATTCTACTAGATTGGAAGTTACGTCTCACAGTTTTACTGTTGAAATAGATGCAGCCGTTTCTTTTATTCTGTCAGTTTACTTTTCTTGCAATTCGTGCCTGTGGAATTCTTCTCAAAATATCTTGTTTCCCTGATATCTACGATCTTCCAAGATGTAAATGCAACATCAAACATCCTAATCTGTCGACCTGAATCCTGTTTCTTTATTGCCCTTTACCATCTCTAAAGACTCTTCATTCTCTTACTTTCTATTTAAACACTTGTGTCTGAGTTGTTCTATAGCTCTGTTCAGGGCCATAGCTGATGCTAAAAAAACACCGGGCACAGAGAAAATGCCCGGATTTATTAGTTGACAATGTGATGACCTCATCAGTGTCATCCGTTTCCAAAAACTATGGTTTTTGCGGATTTTTTCGGCCATTCCAATGGAAATTAGGCACAGAACGTGAACGAAAGCAGGAAATCGGGTTCGAACTTTCTGAGTATAACCAGTCTTTTCTCCCAAAATTATTAAATAAACAAACAGATTTTGAATGCGTTCATTCGGTTGTTTTCTTCGTTTTTCTTTCTTTCTTTCTTTCTTTCTTCGTGAATTGTTTAGCTTGATTTCTGACGAAGACATTTTTCCTTGCTCGGATTATCACAAAACATCGATGATAATTTTGACGAAATAACAATGAATTCCTCATTTTACTCTATGGAACTTGAAAACCTTAATTTAAATCTGATTCAAGCTATGATTTTATAATTTTGACCGATTTGTAATGTTATTCAAATTCAAGCAGAAAATTAAGTTCTTCAACTCGTAAACTCTGCAGAACTTAAAAATCTCACGTCACGAAACCTCTCACTTTAACTCTGATTCCTTGGCATTTTGATAGAATATAATTAATTTCATCTATTCAGAAATTTTTAGAGATTTTTTAAACTGAAATTTTAAAAAAAATTAACTTCACTAAAATTTTGTGTAACTTTAAATTCAATATAAATTAAAATATTGAAAATTACTATTTTTGTCAATTATTTTAAAAATTGAATTTATAATTGTTCCCTTCGTATCAAATGATGGATGTTTAAATACCAGATGAGCAGATTTTTAATCCTGAGGTAACTCTGATTCTAAATGTCTGTTTAAAGCAAGTGTCGTCTGAGTTAGAGTGGTGTCAGACACACGGACGGACAAAGAGAATTTGATTTTTATTTAGATATAATCATTCCCTATCGCCAGAATTATTCGTTTTGAAAGTTCATAAGATAAGTAATACTAAACCTCTCTACAGAAAAAAAAAATCGGTGAAGCAAACATCACTCTACGGGGTTCGAATGCGGGCAGACATCCGTTTGTATGTTTTCAATCCTTGCCTAATGATCATTAAAATATGAATAAACAAACGTTATTGTATATTTGTAAAAGAAACAAAAAACAAATAAAGAAAACTTATCCTATTAGGATTTACATAAACAACTTGTTATCCTATATGTAATTGTTATCCGAATTCAACAACTTAGTTTCCAGCTAAGTTAATCCATGGTGTAGCATTTGAAATAATTAAATACATTGCATAAATGTTGATTTACTGAGATTTCGGCGCTAGACAGCTCCCGTTGAGTGGCCACACTTTTTTTAACTCAAGGCGTAGAGATACTGGCAAATATATTTCTAGTTAATTTTGCAGACGCTGCAGGGTTTAGTCTCTGTTTATCACAAAAATTCACGAGATTCACGAGTTCCCTGTGATGTACATTTATGACAGAAACCATTGAATGTATGTATATATATGCTATATGTGTACGTGTGTGTGTGTATATATTTATATTTATATGTATATTTATAGATATATATATATATTCATATGTATATATATATATGTATTTGTGTATATATGTGTGTATATATATGTGTGTGTATATGTATATGTTTGTATATATATATATATATGTGTGTGTATATATATATATATGTGTGTGCATATATATGTGTGCATATATATATGTGTGTGGGTGTATATATATTTGTGCATATATATATATGTGTGTGTATATGTGTGCATATATAAGTGCGTATATGTGTATGTATGTGTATATATACATATGTATGTGTGTATATATGCATGTGTATATATATATGTATGTCTATATATCTGTGTATATATATATGTATATATATATATGTGTGTACATATATATATGTATGTTTGTATATATATGTATATATATATATGTGCATATAAATATGTGTCTATATATACGTGCATATGTATGTGTGTATATATATATATATATATGTGTGTGTGTGTATATATACGTGTATATATATATATATATATATATATATATATATATATATTAATAATAATAATAAAACCGACTCTGTACGTATTCTAATCTTAAAATGTTACACAATTAATTTTTAAAGACCACGAATAACCAGCAGAATCTAACTCCGTTATTGTCCTCGGCTATAGAGCTTTGGACAAAGAGGGAAAAAAAAAAGAAAACTGCGTAGGACCGACAATACATATAGTTCTTCACAGCAAAGAAAAAAACCCTCAAACGGAACGAACCACCAGGAAAGAAAAGTGCTCGATACTAAACTAACCAAAAAGGGTTAACAAAAAGGCAGTCACGCAGAGCAAAAACACACGAAAAAAATCGCAAGATCGCCAAGACCTACCGCGGTTTCGCACAAGGGCTCGTCAGGGCAAAGGCAGACCAAGGACTAATCAAATAAATAGACATTCTTTCTTGCTTAGTGTATCGGACCTTAATGTGAAACCCCCCAATTTTTTTTTTTTCAAACAACCCCTTCCCTCAAATGGGTTTGTCTTTAATAGGTGTCTATTTATTTGATTAGTCCTTGGTCTGCCTTTGCCCTGACGAGCCGTTGTGCGAAACCGCGGTAGGTCTTGGCGATCTTGCGATTTTTTTCGTGTATATATATATATATATATATATAAGCAACTGATTGATTTTATTAAAGACCCATTAAAATAAGAGGTCAGGAGTTATTGAGAGAACTCATCTAACAGACTGATGAAGTTGGTGCAACGGAAATAGAAAATCGGGGAGTCAATTACGAATTCATGTCAGCTGCGATATATTTACTTGAGAAAGTTGTGAATACTATTATTTATTATTTTGCTGTATTAAATAATAGGATTAGCATCGGGAAAATCCTTGGTCCTCTCAAACAATGTTTAATGCAAAAAAAATATCTAAAATTATTTACAACTGTTAACTTACTTCATATAATGTATATGTATAGGCGAATGTGTATTTTAAAATGTACAAAAAATGAAATGCTTATTTGTTATCTAAGCTTACTTATGTTTGTTTTTCAATGCGAATTGTCTTTAAGTTTATTTTAAATCCTAAACTCGATTTTCCTAATTGTAATTATTTATTTGAATTAATCCTTCCAAGCAACATGTCAGATGATTAAATATAGATGACGAGGAAAACTAAATTTTTCTCTCGCCTACGCTATTTGTCCTGTGACGTATTTTATCAAGCCAAAGATTTGAAATGATAAAGGCCGGCACAGAACAAAACAAGTAGACGAGGCAAATAGTCTTCCTCTCGTCTTCTTTATTTAATCATAATAGTTCTTTTGCTAAGATTATAACTGTGTATAATTTTGCATATACATATATATATATATATATATATATATATATATATATATGCAAAATTATACACAGTTATATATATATATATATATAGAGAGAGAGAGAGAGAGAGAGAAAGAGAGAGATTAGATGATAACTTTCGTCCTCACAAAAGCAGCAGTTAAGATAAATATTTCTTTTGTTTTTATTCGTATTATCCTCTTGCAATCTACTCTTCTGAATTATATATAATCAATTAATACCAAACAAGTTAATAATGTCACTAAGACTCAATGATTATTGGGTATGAAAGAGGATGTAATAACATTATAAGGATCGAGGATTCCAGTCTTAATCAGTAAAAGTGTTTTTTCTAATTAATGGGGATTACACACACATATATATATATATATATATATATATATATATATATATATATAATCCCCATTAATTAGAACAACACTTTTACTGATTAAGATTGGAATCCTCGACCCTTATAATGTTATTACATCCTCTTATAATATATATATATATATATATATATATATATATATATATATATATATATAGTTATGCAAAATAAATCTTTAGATATATAGATATTCATCAAGTTGTGATCCAGTGATCCATTATCAACAGGCTGGGGTAGATAAATTTTGATCCGGCTATGGCTGGTACATATATTTTTAACAGCCTGGGTAGATATATCGTTATGTAGCATACTGAGATATTTAACAAACTGCGGTAGATAGATTTTTAACAAGCTTAACTACATCATGAACTGTCATAGCTCAACATTCAGCATTAGATATTGAACATAAATAATGAACAGTCATATATAAATAGAAAACAGACTTGGATATTTACGAAGCAAACATATTAATGTTGCTCCCAATTGATAGTTATATTTTATGATGGCAGATTTTATTAAATAATGCTGTTAACCTAGAACATATTGAATGCGTTCTTGTCAATAAAACAGTTGAAAAAGATTGATTTCATAACATGTCTCTTGCAAGTTGGATGAAATTAATTATTCTCTCAATTATATTCCAACACTTTAATTTTCACGAGAAGACGCCGTTATGAAGTATGATAACATCTGTTGTATCTTCCGCATATTCACCTATCTTGGCTTCTTTTTTGTAAGATAAATTTAGAGATTGAAGCAGTCAGATATAATCTTGTAAAAGCTATTTGCTTTCGTTTTCTTTGATGACTTGTCTTTCCTTTCTGCCCCCTTTCTTCTGATTTGAACCTCTTGTAGCAATTACTATGTCGTGTTGTATTATCTGATATAACAGACATGACACCGAGAACGGTATCTGTGATTTAAGCGCGAACATATGCAGATTCAAAATGGCTTTCTTGAATCTTCTTTGCCTTATTCATGCCGTAGACCATTTCGTTTAGATAGAAATTCTGCCAGATTCTTAGGACTTGGTTCAAACCCGGCTATAAATTCCTAAACAGATAAAATATAACAATTTTTCGAGATTTTAGAATTTTCACTTTTTTTTTAAATTTCTTTTTTCATAAGCTAAATTTTAGCTCAAATAAGTTTGTTGGAAAAGGGACAGAAAAATCATGAGAGAAGATATATTCAGTCAGTTAATGCCATACTTGAAACACGCTTGGGCGATAATGTCACGAAATAGACATGACTGACTGGGCAGAGGATTATCCCGTAGTAGGTTGCCATTGCATTCCGCGCTGGACTAATTGCCAACCAAGGCTATAGAATCCAATCTGTTCTGTTATTTAACCCATAACTGGAGGGAAGAGACGGATTAATACCTTTCCAAGGGTATTTGCGCGTAAGTGAATGCAATGAATTCAACTGGAATTCGAAGTTGGCTCCCCGATTTCTTGTTCCGAGCCGATATCCACTGCACCACAACGCACATCCACGAGAAGATACATACGTATGAAGTAACACTAAAACAATGAATAAATCATCCCGATCTTGTTTATGCGTTGTGTCTATTCAGGACCTAATCTGTCATAGATTTCCACTTGCCTTTCTCACTTTTCGTTCTTTTTTTATCTTGGTATCTCTCACAATCCCCATTCCGCTATTCACCTGCTCTAGCCCGTCAAGTAGGTCCGCGCTGCTTTCTTCTGTCTCTCTTTTCCTGTTTCTATTCTTTGAGAATTAGGTTTTCCAAGCCCTGCTTCTCCACTCTGTCAGTTAAGTGCCGTACGTTTCTCGAAAAAATATGACAGACTAGGCAGAAGATTATCCAGCACTAGGTTGCCATTACTTTCCGCGGTAGACTGGCTGCCAACCAACGCTATAGAACCCAATCTGTCCTACTATTTAACACAACAACTACAGGAATGAGACGGATTAATACCTTCCCCAAGGTATTTGTGTGTAAGTGCATACAGGAATTAAACTAGAATTTTAACTCGGCACCCAGATTTATCGTTCAGAGTCAATATCCAC
This sequence comes from Ascarosepion bandense, assembly GCA_037127315.1. Lineage (NCBI taxonomy): Eukaryota > Metazoa > Mollusca > Cephalopoda > Sepiida > Sepiidae > Ascarosepion > Ascarosepion bandense. The sequence goes on along the minus strand of JBBBDQ010001742.1, from coordinate 613,779 downwards.
TGAACCACAATACACATACGTGTTCCAAAACCTTAGCTGTCTCTTCGTAATACCAAGTTTGTTTTATTTTCGTTTGCATTATCTCCAAAACTTTATCTTTGCTTACTTGTTCGGTTCATGGTATTCTCAGTATTTTTATATCGCGCATGAATTCATATGAAAACATTCGTCTCGATTAGTGATTATCAAACACACGCCGAAAAAAATTGTGTAACGCGGCACGCGTTACATTTTTAATTTTTTCGGTATCGTTTTGTAGAAATGGTAATTGTACAGCATTGCTATTTGAATAATTTAATAAATATTTTTTATCCCACATTAGCTAAGAAATCTTTATCTGTTTTATGAGAATTTTCTATTTTTTATTTGAATTAGACTTCTTAAATCTAAAAGAACATCAAAAATAAGAAATATATAATTGCCTTCAACTGAGTAGAAATTGATGGTTTGATTATGGCACATTCGACTAAACATTGAAGAAATGGCAGAAAAATGCCGGGTACAGATTTTACAATGAATGAACTACACAGATAGTTGAATAGAAATTTTTAAATAAATTAATACTTGTGAGTCTTTGTTATATAAATCTATGATTTTATTGCATAACATTTAAATATATGCACTTTAATAATTTGCTACGTGTGCTATGATATTTTCTCTACTTTAAGGTTTGCCGTTGCTTAAAGGGATTGAGAAACACCGGCCTAGATTATGTATTCAATGACACAATTTAAATTGAAATATACTGAAACAAATATAAACTGTACGATATGTTTTGTTTTTATTGTAAAGCTGCAATGAATGTTGGTTCACTAGTTGTGACAGAAAATGTGTATTTACAAATCTACCATTTATGTCCATTGAACAGCACTGCCATATGTGGTCTCCTGCTATTCAGTTCGATGTTCTTGACAAAATCACATAAAGGATCTTGAGATCTCAACTTCAGTCATTTTCTCACCGATGTGACGTGTCTTATGTTTGTCTTTGTTTTTAATCGTTTATCCTCAAACAAAGCGGTACCGCCACTGATGTATAGCTACATAAGAGTAAAGGTTTAGTCAAGAAGAGAGTGTAGGGAACGACGAACCAGTTTCAGGATGTGTCAGAGAAAGAGAAAGAGAAGAATGGGAACAAAGGGTTGAAAACAGTTGCGAAGTTTGAAAGAAAAGAAAGGACAAGATATACAAGGTAATATAGAAAGGACTGCATTCCAGTGGATAAGAGATGGGAATCGACATTGCATTTAATTTTCTGAAGATTGTAGCGGTCAAGAAAGCAAGTATATGGAAGGGAGTTCTACAGTCGAGAAGTGTGAGAAAAGTAGCTGATGGAGGAGCATTGTCAGCTGCATTTGGTTAATCTAACTGTAAATGGATGAGACACTGTTGCCAGTTTGGTTGCACGAGTAAATTCTTGTAGCGGGGGCACCAGTGTCTTAAGTTCTTCGGAGAAGAAGCCATGAAAATATATTATGGTTATTGCTCTGACCAACGTCCCACCTCCTTGTGCCTGTACTACATTAATTTAACCGTCCTATTAGATTGGCATGTAGGTCCCACTCGTTGACTCTTGAAATAGCTAAATAAAACTGCCAATTATACTTCAACATTTTTCTCACTTCTGTTGCCTCCCTTCCCTTAAACATACAAACTTTCAAAATGCGTATACAATATCAATCGCGATTTTCTGTCTTTTTTTAATCCCGTTAATCCATTATCTTTTCTCTAATTCTTAGTTAGACTTAGTTCTATCGCTCACAGTTCAACTATCTTGCATAGCAAACCTCTGCCTACCTTTCTGTGTCACATGCAAACCAAACTTTTACCTTTCTATTTCTTTTATCAAAGCGATAATATACCGTTATAAATAACATATAAAATTGTTTCGTAAATGAACTAGTTTTTTTTCTCTGACGTCGCTCGTATAAAACTAAATCCTTCTTTTCCAATCCGCCGTTCTTGAGTTTCTGCACACGTCACCAACGTAAAGATTTTTTTCATTCCTCCCAGTACCAGCCCTCTTTTATCATAAAAACACCACGGCCGATTGATCAATTAGCGTAACTGCTTTTGTCGTCAGTTACCCAGGACAAATGGCAGCATTCAGTTCAACCAATCAGCACACGATTTGCTATTGGGCGAACAACGCTAAGCTGTACAAAAAATACTGTTACAGTAATCCATTATCTTTTCTCTAATTCTTAGTTAGACTTAGTTCTATCGCTCACAGTTCAACTATCTTGCATAGCAAACCTCTTTCAAAATGATTTGACGTTAGCACGAACCAAACCTGTCTAACTTTTTAACTCACATGAAAACCAAAACTATGTATACCTCTTTGAACTTCAAGCAAATTAAAAACGTCTAGCTTTTTAAATCTTCTTTAAACCAAATATTTATCTAGCTTTGTGAACTTCGCACAAACATACTTACGTCTATTTCTTTGACTCTCATACACACTAACGCTAGTTATAACAATCCTTTTTTATAAATCTTTCGTGAAATAAACGTACGCCTCATTTTCAGGCTCATGTTATCCAAACCTTTGCCTACCTTTCTGTGTCACATGCAAACCAAACTTTTACCTTTCTATTTCTTTTATCAAAGCGATAATATACCGTTATAAATAACATATAAAATTGTTTCGTAAATGAATTAGTTTTTTTTCTCTGACGTCGCTCGTACAAAACTAAATCCTTCTTTTCCAATCCGCCGTTCTTGAGTTTCTGCACACGTCACCAACGTAAAGATTTTTTTCATTCCTCCCAGTACCAGCCCTCTTTTATCATAAAAACACCACGGCCGATTGATCAATTAGCGTTCCCCGCTTTTGTCGTCAGTTACCCAGGACAAATGGCAGCATTCAGTTCAACCAATCAGCACACGATTTGCTATTGGGCGAACAACGCTAAGCTGTACAAAAAATACTGTTACAGAATATACGATTTTTAACTAGTCCAATGTGAAGAGGAGATATTCATGCCAATTTCCAGGAACAACATTCCGCTAATACGTGTCGTATAACGAGGTAAGGAACTTGTATTTCTTTGCGCCAGATGCAAGACACTATGACACGTTTTCTTCTACCTAATTTTTCACCACAAAAATATTGGTAGTGGAAAAGCGATTAAATCAAACATAACAGCAGCATGAATAGTAACACCTTTCACAAAAAATAATCTGTAATTCGTGAATATCAATCACGTCCTTCAAGAGTCTAATAATCCTTAGGTTTGTAGGGGCACCACATCTACGGTAGCCATAGTAACACGGGGATTTCTCGGCACAACAGGCCCATCTGGTTTCCTATGTATTAGATTTCAGATCAATCTGGTTGTACATTTACACTAAATACAAAAGCATTATAGAAAGGTTTAAGATCCGCCAGTTAGAGTTGTCCCAGATATACGCATGAACATAATGTGTTATGCACTTTAAGGATACAAATGGTCTATATTGCCATCTGAGAACAGTCAACTATAGGTTGCTTGCTGTGCATAAAATCCACAATTATTTCACAGTAGGATATCATTCCTTATGTATCATATTCAATAGATATGGCGCCGTTGGATTATCATGTTTTGACTAAAACGAAGCGCTCATCTAATCAAAATCTTCGATGTTAACATGACATTTATTTTCAACGCAATAAATGAATCAGTCATGAAGATGTAATTTGCTATGTATGAAAAAAGAAAGCGTCAGTTTCAAGTTCCACATTTTGAAGATTTGAAAGTATATAAACCCAGTATTTATTAACTTTCTAATTTTATTAACACTTCTAGAAAATATTTCTCACTCGTAATATATTCACGGTGGTGGATGTCGTCAAACGTAATAGCAAGACAATAGCGACAGTAGCAGGTAGGTAATGAGAACATTCGATTTAAGGTTCAATGCTCCAATATTAGAACAAGTCCAGAAAACATATGAGCTACATAGGCAACCAAGACGATGTTGACAAGGAACTGCTAACAACGTAGACTGAAGTCTGTTTCCAGGGCAGAGGTTTCGCTCTTGTTATCAGTAGTTGAAGTTTCGAGACCAAAGTAAGTTTCAAGTTAATGGCCATCGACTGTAGTCTGACCTAGATAGAGATAGGCTCCGTCAAGTCTACTCGTCCAAAACACACTATATCGGAAGGAATATTTCTCTCTCGGTTTTCATTCCAGATAGATGTAGTGAACCTGTCTGGAGCGCAGTAACTCTCCGACCAAAGCCAATCATGTTACTGACACCGATTATGATGGTGGTTGTAATTTTCACTCTGTAGACTTCTAAACCGGTATGTATTTATTTCCAGACAAATACAGGGAAAAGGAAGATTACATAGTGTCCAAACATTTTTCTTCGCTCTTTTTATTCATTTCGAGCACGTCGCCGATTTCTAAAGCACACACAGAGTTCCTACTGAGACCATCCCAGTAAAGCTACACGCTGAAACTGCGAGACATATCGAATAAGCAGAGCAAAGATGATTAGCTGCGGATAAGTCTGTATTCGGTAACGGCTCTGCCAAGCTAAGAAGAGTAGTTTTGCGTGAGGTCAGGCTAACAAAGTGTAAGAACTGCGCAGACAGGTGATTAGCGAAAAAGGAATTGGCGAATCTTCGCTAAAATGTCCAGCAAAGCACCGGCGGTGAAATATGCTAAGAAGACAGAAATAAGGATTACTTTTGTTCTGAATTTAGTGATAAGATTATTTACGCACTTGCGAATATATATATATATATATATATATATATATATATATATATATATATATATCCGGTATCTTACGTATATTCGCAAGTGCGCAAGTGCGTATATATATATATATAATCGCCAGTTAATATACATACATACATACATTAGCACGCACACACATACACACACATATATATATATATATATTGTCCATCAAAATATTAAAAAGCAGACAGAATAGAAATACCTTCAAAATCAGGCTTGATAGAAGACATCTCTAGGTTTAAGTATTACAGTGAGTTGAATATATCGAGAATCGGTTGTGCAGACTTGATTAAGAGGATTTTTCTATAAAAAATGAAGGCAGGCAATCACCCCTTTATAATAGTCAGCTAGGTGCCATACTTGATATACGGTTGGCGATAATGTCTGGAAAGAGACATGACTGACTGGACTGAAGATTCTCACAGTAGGTTCTCATTAATATCTGCTGTAGACTGGTTTCCAGCCAGGGCTATAGAACTCGGTTATTATGTTATTGAACCAATAACTGCAAGGAAGAGACGGATTAATACCTTTCCCAAGGGTATTTGCGCGTAAGTGAATGCAGCTAATTCAACTGGAGTGAAAAGATCCTTGCCTTAATTCAAGATCGATTCTACGATCAGCAGGATTGCTAAACGGGTCTATAGTTACTTTCTGGTAAGAGAATCTATTTTTATGAATGTACCTTCGGGTTTTGAGTGATTTATTTCAAATAACTTTATAAATCTTACAAAACAGTGGTGTTTCATCCGGATATTCGTTGTTGGCGCCATAAATTACGTGAGTTGCATGGCAAAGTCAACTGTTGTACAAATCTGCTTCAGAGAAGTCTATTATTACCATTAGCTGTTGGATGGCAAAGCGGTGTTTTGGAGAGGTGATATGATAAAGCATGTTAGCAGCTGATAGGTAAAAGGAGATGTTGAAGTCTATGATGCCTTCGTCTTGAAGAGACGGCACATAGAAGACTTGACACGTAATCCATCAATTTTTCTATGTGCCTCGACCTTTTAAGATATAAGCGATCATGGCTTTCCACGTCTTCCTATCCCTAGTGAGTCTTAGCAGGCTTTCTCCTGTTACACCACGCAGTCCCCGTTCTGTCATCCACTTGCTCAGGCCCTTCAAATATGTTATCCGCTGCTTTCCTCTGTCTACCTTTCCCATCTACCTGGCCTGTTACTATCAGGTTCCCCAAGCCCACCTTCTTCAATGCATGTCTCAAGAACTTTAGCTCTCTCTTGCTGATGCTCAGTATCAATTTCCTTTTCGTTTCCATCCTTTCCAAAACCTCATCTTTGTTCTATCCATGATATGCGCAGTATTCTTCTGTAGAACAATATTTCAGTTGCTTCAAGTTTTTCTTTCGTCTTTGATAATATTGTCCAGCATTCAATGTCATATTGAAGAACTGGCATCACATAGCAATACAGTACTGTTATCTTTGTATCTAGCAAAATATTCGTGTCTCTTAATACTTTACTCATCTTCTGGAACGCGTCTTTGGCCAGACCAATTCGCCTTCGGATCTCTGTATCACACTTTCCGTCTTCTGTTAGAACACTTGCCTGCTTGAATTTAGTAACCCTCACCTATATATGATATGATGATTTTTGCTCTTTTTGCTGATGACTATGCATTCGGTTTTCTTGCAATTTATTTCTAGTCCTTTCTTGTCACTCTCTTAAGCTACCTTCTGTCAGAGGTCTTGTAGTTTCCTTTTCGTGTCTGCTATCAATGTATCATCTGCGTACCTTATGTTGTTTAAACTGTGGCCTCCGATGATAAATACTGGCATAACATTTAGGGTCTTCATGGTAATATCGCTGTACAAGTAGAATAGATCCAGTGAAAAGAGACATCCTTGTCTTACTCCACTTTCTATCTTTGGATATCTACTGAATTCGTTATCTATCCGTACGCAGGTAGTTTGCTGAAGTAGAGATTATACATTACTCTTATGTTTTTCCCAAATATGTTGAGGCTGCTGAGCATCTCCATCAATTCTTTGCAGGGTGTTTTGTCGAACGCCTTTGTATAATCGATATAAGATTGGTACAAGTCCTTCTTCATTTGTATTGCTCTTTTGGAGAGCATCCTAATCATAAATATGGAGTTCCTTATTCCAGTGTTTTTAACAAAACTCACACTGGTTTTGTCTTATCTCTGACCTGATTCTGCTTCTCGCTCTATACATCAGGATTTGGACGATCAGTTATGTAATGTGGCGCAGTACACTGATTGTTAGGTGGAGTTCACATTTGTTTGCACATTGCTTGCTTAGGTCATCTGGTATTACACCACTATTCCCTGTGTCTGTTCTATAAATACTTTCACGGCTCCTACTCCGATGAAATTAGATCACTGGTGCCTCCTAAATACGAATTTGCACGAGATACTAGATTAGCAACTAGATCCCACCCTTTTACAGTGAAACTGATAAAATGAAACGCAACTTCTACTCCAACAGTTTCTTTCCTCGCACTTCCCGACTGTGGAATTCTCTTCCACACGATTGCTTCCCCGACGGATACAATCTCCAGGAGTTTAAATGTAAGGTCAATAGACAACTCCTAACACACTAACCTGCTCCCATTCTATCAAACATTCGTCCCATCTGCCCAACCCTCATCCTCGGTATCCTTATTCATCAGTCACCTTCCTCCTGACATTCCCTATGTCTAACCACTCCTTCTCTTTACCTTCCCCTATGTAGCCCCATGCGCAATAGTGGCAGTGGAATGCCTTGCTTGGGGTGAGATGGTTAAAAAAATTTATGAACTCCATATATTATTTCTGTAATTTTCTCTATGTCTAACTTTTCCAGGGCTATCAGCAACTCTATTACAATGTTGTCTGGTCAAGGTGTTTTTTTCTATCCAGTTTGGTTATTGCAACTTCCACCTCGGACTTTAATATTTCCGGTCCGTCCTCATCTTTGTGTATTTTCGGTTCCTTTCTTTTGTCGCGATAAAGGTCTTTTATATATACTTTCCATCGCTGAATTATTTCCACTTTCTCCAATACGATATTTTCAATCTAGATTTTATACATGCCGTTGAGGAGCAGGCTTTGTGTCCTGTCAGTTCTCTCATTTTTTATGCATGTATGCTTTATTAGTCCTGTTCAATCTCTCTACTTCTGCACATTTGTTGTTGAGCCAGTCCGCTTTAGCATGTCTACATTTACTCCTTATTTACTTGTGTAGTTTCCTGTATTCCAGTCCATATCTAGGCATCACTTTCTGTTTTCTTTTGCATCATGTCGGGAATCTCTTCAGTCATCAGCTCGTTTTTTTTTTTTTACGTCTGATTACTTTGGAGGAAAAGTTCTTTGCTGATATCTCCTATCGCTTCATTTAGTGAGTTCCATTTCGGGTTTCTTTTTCCAATTTGTACTTCGTATTTGTTTTCTACTAGATTTCTTTATCTCCAAAGTTTCTTCCTTAGTTTGCAGATAACCGGGATGTGGTCGCCTCTAAAGTCGGCACCTGGATGTGTTTGGATTGAACCACTGCATTTCTGAATTTCTTGTTTATGTAGTTTATTTGTTTTATGTTGTTTTTCTTTTGTCGCACTACCTGCGCTTCCCCATGTCCATAAACGTTGTGGGTGTTTTTGAAACCAGGTGCTAATTATTACCTGGTCATTTGTTGTCCGCCATTGTACCTATTTTTCTCTTCGTTCGTTGCGGATTCCTAATCCAAATTTGCCAGTTGTCTCCCTTTCCCAGTCTTTACTTTTCTTGGCATTCAAGCCACACATTATGATTCTAATTTCTTAGCTTTTGCACCGAGCATTAGCTTTGTCCAGTATGGAGTAGATTGATTCTATTTCTTCTCCAGTACCTTGTGTTGTTGTTGCATTAACTACTATAATAGTTATGTTGAAGTGCTTTACTCTCAGTTTAACCAATAGAACCCTCTCAGAAAGATGGCAATATTTAAGAACGCATTTATTCATTTTTTGTCCAGTATTAAGCCGACACCATTTTTCTTATTTTTGCCTCCTCTGTATATTATCCTGTGGTTGTCGCTGCTGAAGTCCCCATTTTTAGGTCATCTGGTTTCGCATATACCCACAATATCGATGTTTAGTCAGTTCATCTCCTGCTTGATATTCTCGAGTTGACCACAGTTGTTAAGCATCCTGATGTTCCATGTCCTCAAGGTAATATCTTTCTTTGTAGCGCACAGTCCCATGGTCTATAGACACCTGTTGCTTATGTTGTTTTTACTGGGTGATGAATTGATTCTTTTAGCTTTAACCCCCTTCAGGCCTTTGAATTTCATATATCTATTTTGAAAAGCCATGATTATCCACGGGATAGATAGTGGAGTGTTATCCCGTTGCCTTATACACGGTGATTTATTGAGACACCACCTTCAGTTAAATGGCCGTTGACTTCTTAAGAGTTCGTCCCCCTCTTATTAGGTTTAATTTTTATTCCACTGGGTTGCTAACATTCCCTTTGAAAAAAAAAACAGCGAGAACAACAGGTGAGGAAGGGGGATGGAGATAGAAGAATAAAAATATTAAGTATGTACATTAGCATTTCGTTACCAGTAGACAGAAAAGGTTTGAAATTCTCTTTTGAACTTTTGTAATTTTTCAAAGACAATACCTTTTACTGTCATTTTTTTGGACAATTTTTGGATCGATTAGCAACTCTTAACTGAAGTTTTTTTTATTAAGTTTTTTTAACTTCTAACCGGTAAACCTGTCTTTCTTTCTTTCTTTTATTCACAGTCATATTCAGGTAAATAACAATAAAACTTTTTCGTTTGCAATAATACTTAGTTGGTTTTTTTGTTGTTTGAGTTATCTTATTTATTTTGTCACACACATGACTCTTTGTGATGAGTTTATCAATGCTTCGAGCAAACGACGACGCTAGGTTATAGAATCAATAACAATGAGAATAAATTGTTTAGATAAAAAAACACAACAATGTATTATTTCAATATGAACTATAGTTATTCCAGGAGATACATTTAAATCACTATATTGTATTTATTATTTTAACTCAATATACTTCTTTTCAAACTGGTTAAGACCAAGAGAATTTCTTATTTGAATTGTCGCAGATATTCATTTTTTAGCTAATGTGACGAGATAAATTCAAAAATAGAATATTTTTAGGTTTTAAGAATTTTGTGGGGGTAGTGGTTAGCGATACAATCTCTTACTAATTAACTCATAGATAAGGAAGTATGTGGATTCTTACATTTCGAAAGAGTATTTTCACGTATGTGAATATAACTCACTCAACAGAAATTTGAACTTGGCATTCCAATTAACAACTGTTTGTCATTATCCATTACACCACCCACACTTACAAACTTACAGTATCTGGTATTCGCAGATAGTCACCCATCTAGGTACTGATTAGGTTCTCCGTTGCTTAACTTCAGTGATCGTACGGAAACCAAAGTTTGGCAGTAATCCAGTCTAATTAAGGACGTTTTACCATGTGAGATCACCAAAACGAGGACAATGTTCTCCCGTATACGTGCTTTCGCGTGACACTTGCCAACAGTACCATTTTCATATTCAGACATTGTTCTGAGGATGAAGGAACATCAATATTGGACCGAATAGCTGAGATGATCTAAATATCTCTTTTATATATGTTGTTCCTTCAATATTGGCAACATTTAGTCCACTCAAAAAACAGAAAAACAAAAACAAAAAAATCAATGAAGGCAACAACTACTTATGAGACTTTTCCGTAGACTGCGAACTGACACAGCTCTACGAGGAGCTCACGTGTGCCTTTTATGCAACAGGACATCAAGTGAACTGTGTTGATCTCTTCCTCGTTTCCTGCCCTGAAGAATGATTTGATGACGGGTTACTTCCCCTTGGTATTTCAGACCATTCTTGAGATAGTGTCAAAGTCGAGTTCAAACCAAGGGCAATCTCTTACGCGCCGTTTCATAGAAATATATTTCGGTACATTAAAATTTTTGAGACAGTTTCAGATCTTACATTGCAGAAGTTCCTCTCTCTACAAAATAGGAAAGCAAATATAATTATAATTTCAAAAGAAATAAAATAATATAAGAAAACCAAAAACACTATTAAACACGCGAACAATAAAAGAACTATAATTAATAAGACAAAAGATAACAATTGACATTGCATCTAAATTTTTGAAAATCATCTTTTTCTATGTGTCGTGTCCCTTCAGGACGTAGACGATCATGGCTTTCCACGTCTCCCTATCCATGGTGGCTCTTAGCATGCTTTCTCCTGTAACGCCACGCAACCCCCGTTCTGACAGGCCCTTCAGATATATTATTCACTGTTTTCCTCAGTTTCTTTTTCCCTCTACCTGGTCTGTTAGTATCAGGTTCTCCTAGTCCACCTACCTCATTGCATGCCCAAGGAACTTTAGTTGTCTCTTCCTGATGCTTAGTACTAATATCTATTCGTTTCCATTCTTTTCAAAACCTCATCATTGCTCACATGCTCGGTCTATGATATAAGCAGCATCCTTCTGTAGAACAACATTTCAGTTGCTTCAAGTTTTACCGTCATCTTTTATGATATTGTCCAGCATTCGCTCCCATATTGAAGAACGGACAACACATAGCAATACAGTATTCTCTTCTTTGTTTTAGTGTAAGTTTCCAGTCTCTGAATACTTTACTTAGCTTCGGGAACCCGTCTTTGGCCAGGCCAATTCGTGTTCGGATCTCTATTTCGCACTTTTCGTCTTTTGTTAGAACAGTTCCCAGGTATTTAAATGTTTGTACCTACTTGATTTTAGTATCCCCCACCTGTATTTGGCATTTTGGTCTCATCGCTTTGCTGATGACGTTGCATTCGATTTTCTTGCAGTTTATTTGCAGGCCTTTTTTGTCACCGTCTTCAGCTACCTTCTGTAGGAGATCTTGTAATTTCCTTTCCGTGTCTGCAATCAGCACTGAAATGGTGGTCTCCAATGACAAATCTTGACATAACATCTAGGGTCCTCAAAATAGTCTTCATGTACAAGTTGAATAAATCCGGTGAAAAAACACATCCTTGTCTTACGCCCCTTTTATTACAGTTTACTCTAAATCAAGAAGCTAGAAGAGAATTTCACAAGCGAGAGGTGCCAGAAACAAAATTATTGACCTAGAACAAACGGTTATATCTCACCATTTAAACTGTAAAAACATTAAACTTCACGCTAATCTAATATTGCACTTAAATTTCAAGTACCACAGTGGAAAGTTTCATCAGAACTGTTATCATAAATGTATTCATATAGAAAAGGCACAACGAAGCTACATTACGGCCGTGCGAAAAAAAACTTAAACCAAGATGCCAGTATAGAACTAATGATATTACTGATTATACTTATAAGTTCTCTAAATATATAGCAAGATCATTATGGCGTCTGTTGCGTAGAGTTAAAATATATATAAGAAAGATTCAGGAGAGAAAGAAAAATGTCCAGTACTAACCGTAAACCTATTCTTGTTTGAATGGGGTAAGTGACTTAGAGTAAGTTTATTCTATTCATCGCTTAACAGGATGCCAACTAAGGGATAACTTGACTATGTTTAAATGACAAGGTTAGTATAAGTATTCGTTTTAATTTTTTATTCATTTTTTCCATGATTTAATTTTAATAAAATATGATGCTAAATATATTGCGGCTTCTCAGTAGTTTTGCCAGGATCAGATTAAAAAAAAATATTTATTGTAATAATTCTTCCAGAACCATGTTGTTGTGGAGAAATGCTAATGTTAGGTTTTAATCATTTATCTGAAAATATAATCAGTTTCATTCCTTGTTATAGCCAGAGCAACATAGTGTTAGCTATAGTTGAAAATACGCCTCGGGATAAAAAGAATTACTTAATCAAAATATTGTCCCTGAGATTTGTATATTGCCATTGCTAATGTGAAGAAGAAGTGGGGATTTTAGCCTTTTTCATTAGAAAAGCTTAGATTGTGTCACTTCAAGTGAAATCAATTCTGATTATCATCATTTTAGTCTTGGCATTCCTTCCGGCATGCATGAATGAACATTACATGTCACGATTCAATGACCAAACGTGTGTTGTTGAAAAGCTGAATCCTTGGATTCACGTTTGGAAGCAGTGTTACTATGGAGTCTTTCTATAATTTCAAGTACCGAGGCCGAAATCCCGAGAGATATGGTTGATGCCAAGAAATCGATAGCAAAATTTATAGCAGAATTCAAATTAACATTAATACTGATTTCCCTGGATGTGCATTGTAATGCAGTGTATATCGACTCGGAACGAGAAATCGCGGAGCCGAGTTCGAATTCCAGTTGAATTCCTTGGATTCACTTACGCGCAAATACCCTTGGGTAAGGTATTAATCTGACTCTTCTCTCCAGTAAGAGGTTAAATAACAGAACAAATTGAATTCTTTAGCCATGGTCGGCAACCAGCCTACTGCAGAAAGTAACAGAAATTTACTGCGGGATAATATTCTGCTCAGTCAGTCATGTCTCTTTCGAGACATGATCGTCCAGGTATGTAATTGACTGACTGACTGATTTGTGTCATAATTTAACACTTAGAAGAAGTTGCAGTCAGTTACTGTTGAGCATTAATATACTTTATATAATTTTCATTTTTATATAATTCAAGTATATCTTCTGTATTTTTCTCCTAAATTTTTTCCCCATATGTTTTTGCTATTAAAACTCATACATTGTGTATATCTGAAGATCTCCATGCACACTTTATTTTCCAGGGTTCATTTTTTGTAATTATTTCAGCTCAAGAAAGGCGGAAATATCACTAGTACACAAAGGATTACAGGGAGTGAGTGAATATGAAATAATGACAAAAGTAAACGGGATTCAAAAAGATAGAAGATTGCGATTATTTTGCCTTTTAATCTTTGAAAATCGTAGTTATTAGCAAGTCAGTAAAAGATTTCCATGGGCGAGAAATGTGAGAACAGAATCCTTTGGAGTAGAAGTGAAGGTTTAATTTAGCTGTTTCATCAGTAAACATGTAAGACTAAGGCGTTAATCTATTCAGCTAAGTGCCATAAGTGATACACGCTTAGGTAATCACGTCTAGAAAGAGACATGACTGACTGGGCAGAATATTATCCCGCAGTAGGTTTCCATTTCTTTCAGCGGTAGACAAGGTTGCCAGCCAAGGCTATAGAATCCAATCTGTCTTGTTATTTAAACCATAACTGCAGGGAAGAGACGGATTAATATCTTTCCCAGTGGTATTTGTGCGCAAGTGAATGCAAGAAATCCAATTTGGCTCCCCGATTTCTCGTTCCGAGCCGATAACCACTGAACCACAATGCGCATCAACAGGATTAAATTAAGCTAGTCGGTGCACCAGGGAAACAAAGCTCGCTAATCTAACTAAAAGAAGATTGAATTTTGAGTAAAGACCGTGTTACTTTATCGCGCGCGATAAATGGATGCTTACATTCAGACTATTTCATAATTAATATTTATCCTTTATTGCTATCCTGTTTATTCACGGCAATAGGATATTATTTTCCACCAGATCAAACAGTTATATGTTTAGATTAAATGCAGCTATAGTGGGTTGTTTATCTATTCTTTTCCCTGTAGTGGGAGTCCGTTCTAGAGAATTGTAGTTGTATATTGTTTCAGGTTAACGGAATTTGGTCTTGTGGTAGAGAGTCCACTATAAGTCATAAAATAATTATAAAATCAAGGAAAAGCAAATTGAGTTGAAAAATAACATTTTTATATATACACATGTCAATTAATGTTTTTCAATTAAAGTAATACTTGAATATAGGTCTAACGGAGGTTAAAATGTTCATGGTAAATAATAAGCTGAAAGAGATTTAAGTCTTAGGAATGTGGGGAGAGTGTACGTGCGGAATGTCTTTGATGTAGTTGCTCCTTAGGTCAGTAAGTAGTTTTGAGACAGGGAAGAAGGAAAGAGAGGTGAAGAGACAAGCATAGTAGCCACTTGACTTGGTCAAGTGAGATATTAATTACTCCCGACTGTCACCGTCGGTCTGTCTTCTGGGTGCTTTCTGTCTCGGCTTTTTATATCTGCCTCCTGGATTATAGTAGCTCATTTGGGATTTCACACTTGTATTTGATTCTGGGCTTCCCATTGGCTGATAAATAAAATTCGCGTAGGCTCTCAAAATGGAAAATTAATGGATGCGCACAGAGGACATTTGTTCATTTGCCTTTTTGTCGTGAGAGAGCAAACATCTGGTCCCTCGGTTTTGCTCGGTATCACCACATAGCCACATCATTATTTGGCAAATAAACACGAATATCTCTTTCAAAGTTATTTGGACATTACTATTACTGAAAATTTTTTGTTCATCTACAATTGGTAAGTGATAACGTCTTTGGTCGCTTTTCTCTGTCTAGGAAATACCAGGTTAACAACGAGTCGTGAAACATTGCATTACCACGCTTGTTTTATTTTTTGCTCTTAGAAAAATCCGTAACATTTTTTATGACGGAGCCTAACATTTATAACGGTTGGCATATTTTGAGTGATGAATAAAACATGCAATTTTACAATGTAACGGTCGTCGTCTTTTTTAGTTTTAATTACGAAAATCTGCGATAGTGTCTCGGCTTACTTGAAGAAAGTTTGCTGGCGAGGTGATTGTTGTGTTTATAAATGTTAAACAATATGGCGTACTATTGATATTTGTTTTTCCCTTGAAACAAAGGAAATGGCATATTTGTAGGACATTTTCATTTCTTCAAAATAAATGCTGTCGGTATTCATTGGATTTCTGAAATCAAGTCGCCTTGATTTTATCTTTCCCTTCGATAGGGCTGTATTATCTTATCATTGTGGCAGTAATTGTCGTTTTCATTTGATAGACGTGAGGAGACAGAATTGGCAAAATTTTTTCATACGCCTTTTTGTGGGAGATATCTTGTCTTGAGAAAATATATTATTTACAACGCTGTTGATTCCAAATCCTGCATTTGTTCTAAGGATGATACCAGAAAGTTTATGCACTTCATTCTGTTGACTTAAAGTAATTTTAATTTATTGGATTGGCAGCTCATACGTTCGTGTCTTTTTATCAATATTTCAACAAATCTCTTATCTTCGATTTTTTTTAACAGCTCACACGTCTAAAATAATTTTTCATATTTCATATTCATATTCATCTGTTCAGTACAAGGGTTTCTCTATTTCGAACTAAAAATTAATTTCGTGGTTATTCGTAATTAACATTTGACCTTCATGCAGTTCTCCAGATTCATAAGTTTCTTTATATTTGACTTGCAAAAATGTCTTCATTTTTTACCGTTTTTCAGCAATAATTCTTCATTTTTCATTTCACGTGTACCAAATGCCAGCTCCTTTTTGATAGCAATGACATTAATTCAAGTACGAAATAGAATACTAATCCAAAATGTAGCTATTTGACTAAATATTCCCTGTTCTACATTTGGTAGATTTATGTGGCGAATGCACGTCTGTACAGATGGAAAAGATCCCACGCAGATATGTTGCCAACTAACTTACATCCTGGTTGGATTTAAGTTTAGTATGTGTGATGTGTGTTATGGTGCAGTGGATCTCGGCTTGGAACGAGAAATCAGAGAGCCGAGTTCGAATAACGTTTAAATACGTTGCATCCATTTACGCGCAAATACCCTTGGGAAAGGTATTAATCCGTCTCTGCCGTTCAGCTATGGGTTAAATAACAAGACAGATTTAGTTTTATAATCTTTGTCTGGCAACCAGTCTAACGGAGAAAGTAATGACAACCTACTGCTGGAAAATATTCTGTCCAATCAGATATGTATGATTAGATACATGATCGCCTAAGCGTGTATTGCGTATGAAACTTAATTGAGGAATATGTCAATACGGGCCCTTCTGCAAGTGGTCAATGTCTCCGGGTTTTTGTATGATGCTTCATAATAATAAATGCAGGGAGAAAACCAGCAATAGGCAGTTGGAAAGACATAATGTGTCTGTCACGTGGGCATGTTTTAACTATAATTTCTGCTATTGTTGAGACAGATAATTTTGTTACCTTAAGTCTCTTTCAATTACGCACGTAGCACGATTGAAATCAATAAATAAGGTGTTTGTTCTATTCTCAACATATATCTGCCGTACATTACAAAAATACATATCTATAAATCTTTTAAAAGGAATCATGACAAATTTTTACGGCTTACCTCTCTTTTGTAGGTTATTCAAAGACAGAAAATATTTTTTATATTTTAAGAATTTTTGAAGATTTGAATAAATTATGATATATGTTCTGCATAATCCATAGCTGGGGGAGAAAAGTCGGATTCATAAATTTCTCAAGATTAATTTACGCGGAAGTTAATATAACGAAACCGACTGGGAATTGAACACTGTTCACCGATTTTGATTCGCTATTTAATACACCACCGGAAAACCCACATTTACAGTACCTAGAATTCCCTAGTGGTACTTGGCAATAACCAATACCAACGTTACTTCACTTCAATAATGTCATGAGAACCAATGTTTCAACGTTATATGGCCGCAAGTCAAAACATAAAGGAATGGTTTTATTAAAAGTTATCAAATTAGAATGACTTGTTTTTAAACAATTTCTTTATTTTTTTCTTCATTATGTAAAATACGCACAGAATATAAGTATATACAAAATGATAAGGAAACATAAAAAATAACAGAAAGTGTGTTGTATCAACATTGAATAATCCTGCCAATGTTCAAATACTGTTAAGTCGAATATCGTTTATAAAAATAAAATAGCCTCACACTCTTGTATTCGTATGACAGGTTTTATTTATCAGTTTCATCTCCGCTTTTATTTAGATTCACTTTCTCTTCTCAATCGACGTTTTCTTTCATTCCATTCTAAAAAAATGTCACTAAAACGAACTGATTTATTGCTGAAAAAATTATGTGATAAATGCAAATAAAAGATCAATCTATTTTTAACGTAAATGTAAATAAGAATTTAGAAATATTTTTTAAAAAATATCACAATCCACATCACTAAAAACCTTAAATAGAAGGCACCCGATTGATTACAAAAACTTGAGTGATAAATTCGCAGAAACAATTACTTTCGTAAGCTGAAATTGTAAAAATAAAAATGTAACGGATGCATAGACTTTCTGAGAAAATTAAACAGAAATCCTGAAGATTAAAACATTTTTGCCGAAAAAGGATGACACAGTGCCTGTTAAATTAAACTTGAAATATATTAGGCTCTCACACCCTGATTGACCACTCTGGAAGAATGGTAGGCTTTCAGAAGATAACCACAATACTGAGAGACAGAAAAATCTAATTGGAAACAAAGAAAAGAGTACTGGATTACTATGTGATATCTGTCCTCCTGTATGGAAGTGAATGTTAGACGATCTCATCAAGAATGGAGGCGAAGTTTGAGGCAGCAGAAATGTGGTTTTACAGAAGGATGCTGAGGATACCATCGACAGAGTACGCGTGCAAGGATGAGGTGATGGAAAGGATGCAAACGACAAGAAAGCTCATACTTAACGTCAGGATAAACGAATGAGGTTAATGGAACATATAATGAGGAAAGAAGGCTTTAGAATTTAATACTACAAGACGTATAAAAGAAAGGAAAACAGGGAAATGCAGGGCGAGACCAACATGATATGTCTAAGGAAATGAATGACATAGCGGGATTTGGAAGAGATAACAAGAGAAAAAAATATATATATGTATATTTTAATCGTATCACCCCGAGCAAGGCGGTAATGACACTGATGTGCAGGGGCTACATATGAGTAAAATGATTAAGTAGAAGAGAGTGAAGAGGAAGACGAACCAGTTGGAAAGGAGCAAGAGAAGGATGGGAATACAGGTGTGATGACAGTTGCAAAGGTGGAGAGAAAGGAAAGGTTATACGGGGTGGTGAACGAACTAGAGTCAAGTGGTTAATAGATAAGTATTGACTTGCATTTAAATTCCTGGAGGTTGTAACCGTCAGTAAAGCAAGAATATGGAAGCGAGTTCCACAGGCAAGAAGTGCGCGAGAAGAAGCTGCAGGAGTATAATTGTCGTTTGCATTTGATTAATCTAACTATGGATGGGTGAGACCCAGTTGCCAGTCTGGTTGCACGAGTAAACACCTGTTGCGGAGGCACGAGTGACTTAAGTTCGTTGGAGCAGAAGCCATGGAAGTATATATACAAGAGACAATCTGTAGTCGCGCCGCGAAGTCGGTACCTATCACATTACTGAATCTTCTTTGGAGCCTGTTGAGGACACTGAGATGAATAGCAGGGGCGCCTAACCAAACATGGTAGCAGTATTCCATGCACGGACGAATGGTTGATTTGTATATATGCAGGATGGATTCAGGCGGGAAAAAACATCCTTGTCCGACACGTTGAGAAAGGCAAGAGAGAGAGAGAGAGAGAGAGAATTGGAAGTGTACGATCGCTTACGTCCTGAAGAGCCACGGCACACGAAGGAGATTCGAAAATACATTATGTGTCAATGAATGTTTAAGAAAATCAGACACGCGACCATATATCAATTCTGAAAACCTTAATGAATATTGAATCCTGAAGCTTTACTCTTTTAAACTGGTAACAACTGCTATAATTTACAAAAAAACAAATTGTCACATTTCTTTGGAAAATATTTCACTATATACGGTGTTATTCTTTCTCAGTTGACAAAGCAATTAAGTCTACTATGATTTAGAATGTTTGCCTGCTCTCATTTTTCACATGAAAAAATGAGTGTTCTTAATGTTCGATGTTGAAAACAACATAAAATAAAATAAAACAGAGGACTGGGTTTCGGCGATAAAATATTTAATAAACACGTAAGTTGTGTATATATATATATATATATATATTATAAAAATGTACAAGAGTGGCAAATGTAATATAGTATAGATTACAATACAGTGAGATATATTTTAAGAGTGTTGTATATATATATACATATATATATATATATATATATATATAGTTATGATTTTACATATATATAATTATGACTATGCATATAAATATAGTTATGATTATATTATATATACAGATATGATTATATAAACATATATGCGTAGATATGATTATATATGCATTGATATAATTATACATATATATCCGTATTGATAGAATTATGCATATATATATATATATGCCTTGATATAATTATACCTTTATATATGCCTTGATATAATTATACATTTACATATGCCTTGATATAATTATACATTTATATATGCATTGATATAATTATACATATATATATGTATGCATTGATATACTTATATATAAGTGGTTTACTGATATCAATATTTGCTAAGCAGATATTTTTTCGTAAAATGCTCGATATTGAAAGTGAGCCTTAAAAGAATTCATGTGGAAAAGCTGAACTTAAGTTATACCAACGTCGAAATTTCGTGAAATCACCATCATGAATTTACCCTCGGCAATCTAATTCCTCACGGATAACCATTGACCTGGAGATCTAAATTTTAGAAAACAAATATCATTTAGGAATTTATGTCTTTTAAAGAACTATACATGCATCAAAAACCAGTTGACGAGAAGATTCTCGTTTCATTTCTCAGATTATAGTTCAAGCCGATCTCATTTAAACCAAAATAAAGAACTACCAAACACTATCCGTAACGAACTCGATGATAATACAGACATAATAACATCATCCATATGCGATATGTCTAAAAATGATGTAAGCATTATTAATAGACATAAAATTCCAAAACTTAATACCAACTACGTACACGGCAGTAATGTACTGACCGTGTTTGTAATATAAAACATATACGTAACTCTCCGCATTTACATAAACACTATGTTATTCATTTACATGTAAAAAAAAATCATCCTTAAAGTGTCTAATGTTATATGTAAAGGCAGGCGAGAAAATAAATTATTTGGACAACTTTCATATACTTTATAGTTTGCAAAGAAATAAATCTCATGAAAATATCTCTTCTAAAATATAACTTCACCATAATACCTTGTCTGTCATTTTTTAATGAAACCTGCATGCGTATATATATGTATGGGAGTCCGGTTTTCCTCTAGCAAACTTCATTATAAGTTTCTTATTTTACAAACACACCCTCACTTCTTCTCGCTCTCCTAATTGCGAGTTTCGCTTTTGCTGGTTTATGCTCAACCTATATAAAATTCTTATGAAATTATCCATAATCTTGATTATATTTTAATAAAAAAAAGTTTATGAGGAACTGACTAAATAAAAGCAAATTGGCTGACAAAAATAGGAGTCAATATTTTCCACATTAAACTTTCACTATGTTGACATTTAACGGATCAACCTTCATGGGAAGTATTCAACGCTCTAAGCCATGAGTGTCTCCTCAATATCACTTGAGGCGAAATTCTTATTAAAGTCATTTTCCCTCATAGATAAATGAGCCGGAACATTTTTATATATTTTTAAAAACGACTCGAGGAAATGAGGTTTCTGAAATCCTAAACAATAAAGAGAAAGTCTTTGACTTCATTGCACTGGATGTACTTGAATTGGAAAAACGAAATCTTTATTATAGAAAATGTCCACGTGTTACATTCTAGTGCTTTCTAAACGGTCCTGCACGCCTCATAATTATAGAGGAAGAGGATAGTGTGCGAGGACAAATGAATAAAAAAATAAAATATTTAGAAATAGTTTCAAAACATCTATATATCAAAAGTATATATGGCTTCAAAATGTAAAATAGTATAATGGATTAGTTGTAATTGTATGCATGAGTGTAGGTATAAATAGTTATAAATAATTATTGACCGATTATATCATTATGATATTTTACGTTATAAATTATTAGGAATATAATAAATAGTGACTACAAATTGGAGGAAATATTTATCAATTATAATCATCTGCTTCGAATCCGCATGCTTAACCTTCTCTCTGTCCTTTTTTTTTTAATCATATCACCCCGAGCAAGGCGGTAACGCCACTGATGCGCAGGGGGCTACGTAAGAGTGAAAAGACTGAAAAAGAGAAATCCGGAAACCACATCCTAGACAAGGAACCAGGGATGAGCCTCTTCACCAGTTCAATAGACGGGGGAGGATCGGGAACCGGGCGATAGTTTAGTCTATCTACTCCAATTGAAAAAAAAGAGTAAAAAGATTGGAAAAGAGAAAGCCGGAAACCACATCCTAGACAGAAAACAAGGGATGAGCCTCTTCACCTGTTCAATAGACCTGGGTGGAGTGTGAACCGGGCTATAGTTTAGTCTATCTACTCCAATTGAAAAAAAAATGAAAAAAAAGAGTGAAAAGATTGAAAAAGAGAAATCCGGAAACCACATCCTAGACAAGGAACCAGGGATAAGCCTCTTCACCTGTTCAATAGACGGGGGAGGAGTGGGAACCGGGCGATAATTTAGTCTATCTACTCCAATTGAAAAAGAAAAAAAGAGTAAAAATATTGGAAAAGCGAAAGCCGGAAACCACATCCTAGACAGGAAACAAGGGATGAGCCTCTTCACCTGTTCAATAGACCTGGGTGGAGTGTGAACCGGGCTATAGTTTAGTCTATATACTTCAATTGAAAAAGAAAATGAAAAAAAAGAGTGAAAAGATTGGTAAAGAGAAAGCCGTTTTATTACATAAAATTAGCTGAGGCATGAGCAAATTTTCCTTCCGAAAATGTCGACCTGAGAAAACGTTTGGTAATCACCGTGTTAGATGGGCTTCCAAATTTGCCGCACTTACCAGTTATTTTTGTTTGCGCTGTAGTACAACATGTGCCTACCGGCAAGTGAGAATACAAAAGACCTTGTCAAGTATTTATGGAGAAGTAGGGAGATGATTAATGTTTTTGCATTGTCCTTGTGTCAAACATAACCAAACTTCCTACAATTTACGGGTTTTTTATCCAGAATTATCAGAATGTTATCAGAAGTTGGATTTTGTGGAAAAATAAAAATATACATTTTGTATGTTTAAAAAGAAATTTATTAATAGAAAAGAATAACATGAATTGGGAGACGTTAATGTTCAATGAGAAACAGTATTAAGAAGTTAAGGGTATCACTAGTTCGTAATAGTAACTTGTGTGGATAGATGGATGGGTGTTGTCTTTGGGTAGGAGTGTTTTTGAAGCAACGACTCCGTCTTAAAGTGTTCCGTTAGGTTATCAAATATAAGAAAAGGCAAAAGGGTGAACAATGAAGATGAAAGGATTAAAGAGAAAAAGAGGGGTAATAATAGCGATCGCTCGACCTTTGTCAAGGGTACGTGTTAATTACGCTCATCATCTCTCTGGCGACAATCGATTTGGTCTACCTTTATTTCGTTTGAGGGGCTCGAAATGGTTATTTAGAAATTCACTCCTGGATGTGATTCTAGCCTTTCCTTTGGACGACAAACAAAGTTCGCGTCGGCTCACGAAAAGTGTCCGTAAAGTAATTTCTTTCTGATGATTGAAGATTATTTGAATTTTGTTTTTAGATGTTTCCTATTTTTCTATTGGCCGAAAAACATTTCGCATCAAGGTGTGGAATTTCTCGAGTTTTTTGTGTTAAGCAAAGGTTTTTAAAATTCGAGTAAAATCGTTGATTTCTAACAAAAACAATGAGTTAGTTCTTAGCATTTGAATTTTAAATCTAGATCTTGTTTGTTCTTTAAACTTTAATGTTTCAGTTAATGTAAATACGGTCATTTTGATTGCCATGAATATCCCTTGAAAGAAGAGAATAATAAGATTTTATGCACATATAAGTTTGATGGAAATGAAGTATATATTTATTAAATTATAAGACTAATCAAAAGGATTTTTCTCCATTTTTCACATTTCACACCTGCAATACAACCAAATAATTTATGCAGAGTATAGATTTTTTCAGAAATTACATAAGTTTTCTTACTTATCTGTGTTTTATGTATCCCCAATTATACACATACTCTTTCTCTAGTTATCTTAAATTAAGTTTTACAAACATTAAAAAAAGATTATATATTAAGATGTACGTGTGAACAAAACGCAGTAATTTAACTTGTATTTCATCTTTTTAATAATTTCTTCAATAACATATATATCTGTCTTCATTATGCAGGAGGTAAATCTCGTCTGTTCTTGCTCAATTTATAACAATGTTGAAGCTGTTAATTTGAATACGTCTAGATATTAAATCGCGAGGTGACTTGTGACAAAATGTCGGTATTTTAACCTGGGGAAATGAGTGTTTACTATCAGGCAGCTGGTCAAAATTTACGCTGCGTCGTTTTCGCGATAACTGGATACTAACCTAGTCTTTCCGGCCAAAAAGCTTGAGCCAAAATGCCGAGTTTGCATTCCAGTTGAAGACATTGCATTAACTTACGCGCAAATACCCTTGGAAAAAGTATTAATCTACCTATTATCCCTGTAGTTATGGGTTGTGCAGCAGAAAGATTTTTCTATAGTCTTGGTCGACAACCATTCTAACATAGAAATAAACGGTAACCTACTGCGGGAAAATCCCCTGCCTAATAATTCGTGAATTGAAAGAGACACGATCGCCCAAGCGTGTCTTATATATAGCATTTGACATTTTAATATAGTCTAAAATACATGTGTATATTGACTAAATTAGTAATCGAAATGACAGTATCATGAATCCTCTTTCGGCAATAATACCACACAATAGTCTTAAAAATAATGATGTCATAGATGAAGCATTTTCACCATTAATTTTTTACTAATTTTCTCAACTTGTTTTGTTACTTCGGATTGCATAAAGCCATAATTACATATTTATAAATTTTGATATATATATAATCTATTTTTCTCAGTTTTATTATTATAGATATCATTATG
Source organism: Ascarosepion bandense (assembly GCA_037127315.1). Taxonomy (NCBI): domain Eukaryota; kingdom Metazoa; phylum Mollusca; class Cephalopoda; order Sepiida; family Sepiidae; genus Ascarosepion; species Ascarosepion bandense. Next base: position 589,270 of record JBBBDQ010001742.1, on the reverse strand, counting down.
GAGATAACCTTTCGGCTATGTAGTTTATAGCCAACTTCATATCTTCATTATTTATCTATTATAAGAGGCAATTTATGTGTTTTAATTGTTTTGTTATTTGGTTACTTTTGTGGTAGTTCTCGATTATTCCTCTAAAACTGACTACATTGATTCATTACATGATCAAGAAATTGAATTCACAACCCCAATATGGTATATCTTAATCAAATATGCACTATTCTAACAGATCGATGAATTTTATATATATATATATATATATATATATATATATATGGTAGTTTTGTGTTACTTTTGTAACATTTTTGTATTTTAGTTTTTTATTGATTTTTATCCTATAGCTTATTCTTTTGTCGGTTATTTAAAATCAGAAAATAGTTTTAAATTATGAGATGTTATTTTTTTCTTGAAATGATGATTTATGTCTTACAATTATTTCTAATTAACCTATAGCTGGTGAGATAATTAATCCCGCTGAACATATAAGCTTGCAGTGCTCACCAACCTTGCTAGTGACCATGCCCGGATGACTTGACTTCGTCTGTCATACTGGTAAAGCCTTCATTTTCGAGATGAGGAATTGCATGTATAATTCAATTTATTCAAAATATTGTTCTCGTCTTCATTATTATGAATTTTGCGATAGGTTTTAAATTTTCAGCCAATTACAACCTGGCAATTTTCAGTTTTTAATTACTCTATTTTGAATATATTTGATTATTTTGCGTATTTTTGGGTTACAAGTTATTTTCTTCCCTACGACTCGTTTCCGACAGATAAAAAGTTGCTAGCCTCTCAATAACATATCACTATATTCATGGCTGTGGTTCTGGTGAACTACATTCCTTGATACCATCAGTCCAACCCTTCAAAGATGGATCGCATAATGCGAAGTAAACGGACACAAATTATCCTAATTCTACTGGAATTTCATTTATGAGGAGGAAAGAAAAGGAATCACGAGATACTTCTATCCTGATCTCTATGATCTTAAATTCTTCAAGTCTAAAATCAATTTTTATCCATCCTACGTATCATTGTAATATGCACTGCTTGATCCTCTTCAGAATTAGGATGTCTTGCAAAGAAGCTGTCCTAGTAGATCTTCCTCCTCGCTAATGGAATACGAAGGAACCTGAGATATTAGTTTTCATTAAACATGCCATAGAATATCTTAGTTGTGAAGTGTAGAAATTATTAAATATTTAAACTGAAAATCGCTCGTTTGCACACTTCCCATCTTTTTCATGTCCAAATGTTGCTCATCTCCAGTAGACACCCGCTGGTATCATTTCCAGTAGACACGCGCTGTTATTACTTTCCGTAGACACACGCTGGTATCATTTCCAGTAGACACCCGCTGGTATCATTTCCAGTAGACACCCGCTGCTATCATTTCTAGTAGAACCCCGCTGGTATCATTTCTAGTAGACCTCCGCTGGTATCTTTTCCAGTAGACACCCGCTGTTATCATTTCCAGTAGACACCAGCTGGTATCATTTCCAGTAGACACGCGCTGGTATCATTTCCAGTAGACAACCGCTGGTATCATATCCAGTAGACACGCGCTGGTATTACTTTCAGTAGACACACGCTGGTATCATTTCCAGTAGACACCCGCTGGTATCATTTCTAGTAGACACCCGCTGGTATCATTTCAAGTAAAACCCCGCTGGTATCATTTCTAGTAGACCTCCGCTGGTATCTTTTCCAGTAGACACCCGCTAGTATGATTTCCAGTAGACAAAAGCTGGTATCTTTTTCAGTAGACACTCGCTGGTATCATTTCCAGTAGACACGCGCTGGTATCCCTTCCAGTAGACACGCGCTGGTATCCCTTCCAGGATACACCAGCTGGTATAATTTCCAGTAGACACCCGCTGGTATCATTTCCAGCAGACACCCGCTGGTGTCATTTCCAGTAGACACCAGCTGGTATCATTTTCAGTACACACCCGCTGGTATTCCTTTCCAGGAGACAACAGCTGGTATCATTTCCAGTAGACACCAGCTGGTATCATTTCCAGTATACACCATGAAAGATCGTAGATACCTGGGATATCTACCTCACAATGGCATGCCCATAGAAACAGTATTTTTTTTTACTCTTGCGTTATGACGTTCAGACTTATTTAAGATTGCATCTTGGGGAAGCTCTATTTCGATACCTTAACATCGGTGAAAATATAGGAGGCAGATTCTCTTAGTAGATCGGTGTAGAGAGATGTAAAAATGTACGAAGAAAATTATCAAGTGCCCGAAAGTCTAGATCGGGATCACCCTGAATTTCTCTCGCGTAATCATGAGATAAACAATATTTAAGGTACGATATGACAACTAGAAAGTTTTTAAAGTCTGCACATTGGCAAGTATAAAAAAAATTCTGAAAATTAAATGATGGGTAAAATAACAGTTTTGTGTTTCATGAGGCTACAGACTTGTTGATGAATTCAAAGTTCTAGAAAAATCTAACATTTTGAAAATATCCGTAGTGAAGCAGTGTGGTTGAATGGACGTTTTTCATGAGAGAAAATGATTTTGTATCGAAAAATAAACATGATACCCCGATGAGATATGATTTCCTATGAAAAATGTTTTCAAAATCTTAATCACGTAATTAGTGATTTGTAGGTCACTGCGTTTTTCTCCCCCAACAAAAATTTATAGGTCAAAGAGGAAGACGCTACTGATTCGTCGAAGATCATAACTTACGGAAATAGGTTATTTTGACTGATGGACGAACGTGATTGCATTTGACAAGACAAACGAAAAGTTTTCCAAATATTCAGGAGCGCTCAAATGGTCACATTCATTGCTAGTCAGTTGTGGGACATCATTGAGTAGTCTAGTGGAGAGAAAAAAATAAAACAATTTTGTGCTGACTGATTCGGTCTCCAGATAGCCACAGCGCGTACAAACAACGCGCGCATGAGAGAGGGAGAGAGGAGAGAGGAGAGAGAGAGAGAGAGAGTGGAGAGAGAGAGTGGAGAGAGAGAAAGAAGAACCAATTTGGTAGGAACTTACAGACCAGCTTGAAAGAAAGAGTCTATCCTAGTTTAAAACTCCGTTTTTTATGTTTGTTTTTTGTGTTTTTTGTTCACGTGATGTAGCATCCAATGATTTATCTAAGTTTAGCATTCGAAATAAAGGAAGAGAAAAAATACTGATACATTACTCCAGTATCTTCTTCTTCTATGTGCCATGTCCCTTCAGGACGTAGGCGATCATGGTTCTCCACATCTTCCTATGCCTTGTGGCTCTTAGTATGTTTGCTCCTGTTACTACTGCTAACAGGTTGTTATAATTTAGACTAGTTAAAGAAAAATGTTCGATGAATTCATGCTGTGTATATTTTATTACATATATTTTCTTTCAAAGAGACTTTTTCTTGTACTCAGGACTAGTCAATTGTACTTATACTAAGTACATATTTAATAATTTTTTTATAACTGGGATGTTAGCATCCCTGTACGTAAAAAGAAATTAAACCTACAAAGGGCGGAAAAACTCTCAAAGAGTCAACGGCCAGCTAACTAGAGGTGGTGTCTCAATAAATTACCGTGGAGAAGGCAACGGGATACCACTCTACTATCTACCCACCGCTCAATCATGGTTATTTACGAAAACTCCAGTATATAACGTCAAAATGATTATTTGCCAACCATTGTGTCTATCAATATTTATTTGCCTCACCACTTAAGAAAAAATGTGGCACAAGGCTTTTTTAATGTGAATGATCCGAGCCATATAGCTCGAGCAAAAATTCAATATTTATATTCTTCAGATGAGACTCTACCCTTCGGTGGAATCTCGACTGGGTTATTTTCTGCCCGAAGGCAAAGAGTCAGACAATGTCAGTATTGCGTCTGAGCGAATTTAATCGCTAGGCTGCAATATATGTGTTTACCTCATCGTGTGCGTTTATAGAACTAACATTATGATTGTAATTCCTCCTAAAATAATATATGAAAATGTGTTAGGGTTTATAGATACGTTTGATTACGGATATTTAGAAAAAAACACATACATCCCGTGTTTAGGCGCAATATATTAACATTACATTCCAAAATGAATTACACACACACACACACACACACACACACACACACACACACACACACACAGACATATATATATATATATATATATATATATATATATATATATATATATATAATTATTTATTTAGAATTTAGAATATAAGTGTGTTATAAGATTGCGAAAAAGTAGCTATTTCCTGTCTAGACAAGTGATAGTGTTGATTAGCCTCGCAATCAACAACATCTCTTGACAAGACACAGGAATTGTTGAAACGAAATAGCTACTTTGTCATAATTTTATAACCTACGTATGTTATAAATTCTAAATGAATATAATCTGTTCTACTCTGTATTAAGCGCTCTTTTAAAAAATAGTGTTTTTGGATATCGGAAGTTTATTTCATTCATATCAACCCCGCAGTTATATATAAAAACATAGTATCGCATTAAATGTGCGACCCAACGGCAGGATTTGAGTTTGTGTCGCCCCCTTTACAGGATGAACTACTATCTGCACGAGCGTCCTTTTATAGATGTTCTAATGTGCTTTATGATAATGCCAGTTTCTGTTTCGCCTTTAAAGCACTTTCACACGTTTTGATTTTTATTGAAGTTCGTATCTGCTAAATTTGCTATTCGATGCATAAACGAAGATATTTCTAATGTTATAGACTGTTTTAATAATATATATATTTTTAACGGAATTTTAATGGATGCCCGTATTTGATTTGATCCTGTAGTAGATTAAATATATATTAAAAAATTGAGCGCCTACTTAAATACGCGTATCAGTTAAAAGTATTAGTCATAATAAAAATATATTGGAAATAAACAATTATAGTTGTCATGATCATACATAAATCTTCCACATGTATAACTCTTTAACACTCTTCCACAACCAGAATAAATAAGCAAACTCGAGGAAATAAATATCCTCTCACAGCTAATCTTTGGAAAATTTGAAATTGGGAAGGACTATTCTCCTCTTCTTGGAGCCCCCTTCATCTACTAATGACTTATATACATATCCCACTTTATATTAAGACAGTTAAATTAATACTTCACTTAATTGGAAGAAGAATTAGATGTTAAACTGAAAGTCACTCTAATTTTTTTTATTTTCTAGCTCCTCTCTCTCTCTTTCTCCCTCTATCTATCTATCTATCTATCTATCTATCTATCTATCTATCTATCTATCTATCTATCTACTTTTGCTCCTTACATTTTTCAATTCTAATTTTCTTCTATTGAAAATTTAAATTTTACCTACATTTTTAAGTACATGTAATATTTGAATATTTAAATTTTTAAGACACATGATTTACGTTTTTTTGGTTTCTTCTCCCCGCATTTTATAATTTTCATCTTCATTTTAACTTCCAAATTTTATCCACATGTAGTAGTAGATTTTAAAAGAATCAAAGACATTTTCGATAAACCACCCATAAATGCAATGAAACAAACACCCAACCTATCAAATATCCTCACTTCTAACAAATATCTAAAAAATACAAGCCTACCAGGGAATTTAAAATGTCAGAAACCCAGGTACCTAATTTGTAAACCTTTGGTAAATGACACAATATTCTCTGTACCCAACACCAAAATCAAATTGCACCCACCACGGATCACTTGTGACAGCGAAAACATTATATACTTCCTCTTCTGTTCAATATGTCCCAATAGTGGATATATTGGCGAATCCGGTAATAGCTTTAGATTTCGCTTCAATAATAACAAACTTAATATACGCCGAAATAATCAAGATTCCCCAGTAGGAGCACATTTCAATCAACCGGGTCACACATTAGAAAATTGCAAATGTTTACTAATAGACTCCAATTTTAGTTCTACATACACACGCAGAAAGAAAGAAAAATACTGAATTTTAAAATTAAATACACACAAGCTAGGGTTAAATAGGGACTTAGGTGCTTTGAATCTTTACAAATACTTCAATAACTAAACATTTTTAGATACATTTTTTAAAAAAATTAAAACTTTTTTAGATACATTTAAAAACTTTTTTTTAATCTAAAACAAATTTACAAGCATTATTAAAGATAGGTTTACGTTTACAAACATAATTTTTAAAAAGTCTGTCGCTTTCAACGTCACTTGATGTAAAAACAAAAACTCTCTCCACAAACGCGCCACGTGATGTAAACAGACTCTTCACAGACGCTCTCGCGAAATCTTGCGAAATTCGTTACTAATTCAAATTTTAAAATTATTTGTTTCTGATTAAGGACCGAGGGCGGTCTTAAATATAAAATATAATACTAGAAATAAACAAATACTGTCAAAAAACACATTTTCAAACTCAAAACGTTTTAATATTCTTTCCTATATATATATATATATATATATATATATATAAAGTCGGCGAGAAAGTGAGGAAATATTCAAAAGATATGGATATAAATTAGTAAAGAGAGAGGTATTGTTGTTTGTTTTGGTGTAAATTTCCTAGCTGTCTTTTTCTTAACGTTTATGCTAATGAAAAATCGAGAATGGTTTAGTTCATATATTTTTGCACACAGTGAATACTTACGTTTTTCAAAAAAGAGTTTCCATGAATATATAATCTTTCAAAACATAGGGAGAAAACATGTTTTGTATATACACTTCTTCAAAATTAAGATATTCGTCTATTAGAGACCAGTTCCTAAGGAAAATTGATATGTAGTCTTAGGAGACGTCATTATGATTTATTCTTTTAGTTTTGTTCTTGATGCATTTCGTGGATTCATACCTTTCCCAGAAAGATTCGTTTTGTATCGTAAGAAATAAGATTAAAAGCACATATGTATATATTTAGCTTTTTCCTATACTTTTTAACTATTTATTTCGTTTTTTTGTTAATCAGCTATAAAAGATTTCTCAAGCCTATACCAATCTACGATTTGTTGCCTTGATCTTTCTTTTTTTTTTCTTGCCTCATCTCTCGCCCATAGTGTGCAAGAGGGAATAATTATAGAGTACACTTTAATGAAAATATGTTTTATATTGAAAGTGTTATCAGGTGGCAGTCAACCCAGTTTGACAGATAGTGACAACAAAATGAGTCTTCTAAATAAGCAAATATAAAATCCATCAGATCTTGACAGAAATTACGGACGAATGTCATTCTCTCTAAAATTTATCTGATTATTTCTTCATACCTTAATTTTAATTCCTTTTGCTCTGTCATATATTGGATAGACTTGTGCCTCGATCTTTCTCTGTGTATCAGTCTGCATTTCTGAAATTTAACTTCATTGTCTTAGCTTATAACTCAGGTTTACTCCAAAATATTTAATCGTGTTCACAAATTCCTCTTCTCTGTACGCATCTAAAATATTTTATTCTTCCCAATCAATATAATTTTCTTTATTTTTGCACGTACACTCCCATATGGATATTTACTTCTTTCCCACCCCAGTAGAAAGTGGATGCGATACAAGGTCGAGGTTTAATGTGGGGAGCCCAAACGCGTACGAGCGGGCAGGGCACACAAATTTGCCAGTCCCCACAACCGCCGGTCGCGTTGGCCTCTGGTGGTGTGGCTTCGACACACTCTTCCCAGGGACAAGACATCTCTCAGTATAATTTTTCTCAAATGCATCCCCGTCCTCGAACAGATATATAACTGAACCGTACTCCGTCTTCGAGGACAAAGACACTACTGACAGATGATTTGGATTCCCAACCACCACAAAAAGTGGCAGGTTAATATGAAAAAAAAAAATCAACTGAGAAGAATGACATGATGTGGATGCGTACAGTGAGAAATTTGTGAACATAATGAAATAAAACGGACAATATACTCGTGGCACTCCCATATGCAGGGTGCAATAAGTAAATTGTCCGTTTTATTTTATTTAATACTGCACACGCGCTTTTGTCTTTTATTTGTGTTGACTGTACAGTATAGTAGGGCGAGTGGGAAACTGTGAGAAACTAAACGCCATGACAAAATTCATTTCGCCAGAAATTTAGAAACAGCCTGCTGAACAGCTTGAACTTCGCGTCGGACGCTCCAATACGAACATTTCAGAGTGTTGGCTATCAATCTAAGGACAGTGCTTAGAATTCGGAAAGAACTGGATGAGTCTATTGGTGATTACGAAAGTTTTGGGAGTGATCAGTTGTTATGATGTTATGCCTTTATTTTTCTTCCCACAGGGCCTCAGAATCAACACCAAATGCGTGCCTGCATTAAGCCCCTTGAAGACGTAGTCCTGTCCTGGTTCAAGAAACTTGCTGCTAGAAGACTCTCTGACAATAGGACTCTGCACCATGCCAAGCGAGCAGCAAAACCTAACCAAACAATTTCTGCGACCACATTGATTATGTATGGAACACAGTTGGTTGAGAAACCAAAAAAATTCCTTATAACATCAAATATAAATTGTAGCTAAGAATTATGATACCATTCGAACAAGAAAACTTTCCAGAAGATTTGCAGGAGACCGAAATCATCGTCATCTAGAACTCGTGTTTGAAACTAGTGACAATATCACAGAATAAGTCCTATTTTTCTACTTCAAGTTGTTTACGTGCAATTTGGTGAATATATCTGGTAGAATGAGATGTGAGATTATTGATCATGCCCTGTATTATATATATATATATATATATATATATATATATATATATATATATATATATGAAGCGATCGGAGTTTAAGCCGTACTGATGACCGGTGGTACAGCGAAACAGATCTGTCTGCGGATGACTATATATATATATATATATATATAATGTTTGTATGTGAATTAGTTCATTCATATTGTTTTACGCACAAATACACTGGGTGAATGTGTGAATCGATACTCCAGGCTATGGAATAAATAGTAAGACTTGTTTCAGAAAAAAAATTGGAAAACATTGTTATATAAAATATATGTAATGTTCTTGCAATTTTATTTGTCCAAAATTCTTATAATTTAAATATGTTGATAAGACGTAAAACATAATTCAATAAATCCCCAGACTCTTATAACCGCAGTGAGTTCCATCCTCGCTGAAGATAGAGTTCTTATAGATTTCTTAAAGACTAATCCGCGCTAGGAGGACAAATATTGTGTTGATGAGATTTCAGTTAGTTATACAGCGTGGACAATAAACGAAGGCAAGACAAACTCTCTAGATTCTTTCTAATGTTGCGTGATACGCTTCAGCTTGGGATTTATTCAGAGACAAGTTTGATTAATCAATCAGCTTTTATAATGTGTTCGATTCTTACGTTTTCCAAATTGAAAATCAATATTAAAAAAACAAACAACCAGGTTGGAATATTTATATTCCATATGCTAGTTATAGAACTATTTTGGTACGGAAAGAGAGGCACGAAATCCGAAGAGATATTTGCATGACCAAGAACTCGTACCAAAAGATGAGCAGAGCATTGGGAGGCAGGAAATTTTCGCTGGAAACAAAGAAAATATTTTGGACTGTTATGTAATATCTGTCCTCCTATATGGAGTTGAATGCTGGAAAAATTAAAGAAAAACTTAAAGCAACAATTATGTGGTTCTGCAGAAGGCTACTGAGGATACCATACAGCGAACATGTGAGCAACTCCGAGGTTTTGGAAAGAATGAAAATGAAAGAATGAAAATGAAAAATAAATTTAAAATTATTATAGCAAAAAGACGCATCTGAAGTTTCTGAGACACGGAATGAGAAGGGAGGGCTTGGAGAATCTGATACTCACAGAGCAGATAGAAAGACGAGGAAAACAGCATGTGATAAATTTGATGGGCATAGAAAAATGAATAGCAGTTTCGGTTTTGGAGAAGTAACTAGATAACATTTCTTAACAGTAACAAGAAACAGGAAAATGTGGAGGGTCATAATCCCCTATCATCCTGAAGGAACACAGTACATAAATAACACATGTAGTTCAGAAACCACGCTGCCTATACTCGGAACAATACCCAGATTACGTAACTCACTGTTGTATCGCCGAGGTGACAGCACAATACCAGATGATGGGTGCTGAAATATCTACTGCACAATATCCGTGACACTGGATATTAGATACAAATAAGAGAAACATAGTGAACACAGAACAACAATAGTTAGAAATAGAGGAGAGGTGAAGTCGTTAGAGTCGTAGAGAGCACAGTGCGATAATAATCATCAATGACACTTCAAATTTATGACTGCTATTAATTTTTATTTATATATCTATTTCGGTCCACAGACCATTCCATATTTCAGAGTGATAGAGGGCTGTCAGTTGCTCTACAACACTCACTCATGTCTTACACTACAATTATGTAAGATGAAGTCAAGAGAAGTATTGCTGTACTATGATAAATACTGAGTATGCGTTAAAACTGTGTGTGTATTAACAAGAATCGAATTCTTCAAATTCCTATTAAGAACATCCTAGAATAAGAATTGTCATATAAATGGACGTGAGTTTAAATTTGATTTGGTCATCAATTATCTTTCAGTTAACAAAGCCTCATATTACCACCGAGAACATACGTAGCTTTCAATATATTCTCAGGCAATTCTGAAAGGTTGTTATCACAATTATATCTTGGTTCTGTCTGTTGAATTGTCCGCTAATGGCTTTTGAATTATTCGCATTGTTTCTTCAAACAAATAACCACGTTTTGAAGCATGACGTTTTAGTGTCGACCGAATGAGCACATGTGAGATAACTAATAATGGTAATATTAGGCGTTTCTTTAAAAGGAACCATTCGTCATTCATACGTTTAACAGCCAGTGCTAGCTCGGTTGAAATTTTAACAATCTTCCTGTTAAAACAGATGTGCTTTGTAGTGCAGTGGAAATCGACTCTGAACGACAAATCTGGGAGCCGAGTTTCAATTCCAGCTGAATTCCTTGCATTAACTTACGCACAAATATCCTTGGGAAAGGTATTAATCCGTCTCTTCCCTTCAGTTATGGGTTAAATAATAAGACAGACTGGGTTCTATAGCCTTGGTTGGCAGACACTCTACTGCAGAATGCAATGGAAATCTACTGCGGGAAAATCTTTTGCCCAGTCAGTCATGTCTCTTTCGAGACATGATCGCCTAAAGCATGTATCGCGTATGGCACTTAACTGACTGACTATTCAAACAACTTTACAGGAAAATAAGTTACTCACTATTTACACCGTTCGGATCGTTGTCGTTTTTGTGTCATATTCACAACGTTAAGGCCGTTGTACCTTCCGTTGGAATTTCTAACCGGATCTTTTAGTTAGTCTACTTCAGTAGAGTGTTCTCGTTCCAAGTGCCATACCTTTTCCTGGTATCTCAGTTTCAGCTGTTTTCCTTTAGTAACTGAACTCTGCAAGTTTATTTTGTTCACCTCTGCTGATATTCAAAAATATCAGCAGAATATCATGCAACCTTTTTTCGTTATTTTTACACATAACCTGATGAAGGCCGTAGATTATAATGACTGAAACGTCGTGAATATGTATAAACATTGAGAACAGTGTAAACAGGGAAAATAGAGTAAGTAATGCATTTCAGAAATATAGACAAATCCTGAACAAAAACAGAGCGTACAACGAACGAAACATCGTAAATATGGCATTAAAGAGGACAATAATGTAAATAGTGCATCTCAGGAATATCGACAGAAAATTCTCCCTGTTGGCGCTATTTTTAATATTGATGTAGATTTCTTTACTAGATTTGTAGTTGTAGATAACGTCATTATTTTCTATTTAAATTACATGTGTTTTAGTTGATGTCTCTGTTGAAAGTTATGTGGTTTCTCTTATTTGGTACAGTTGTGTCTTTGATTTTCTGGCGCCACACCACGTGTTTCAAAGGTTGATCCTCCCTAAATTAAGCGCAATGTGCTTTCTTTTGATTTACTTCAAAGTAGTCCGAAGCACATAAAACCGCTATTGGACATATCCTAAATCAATTCTGGACAGACTTTGTACTTTTTAGATCGTTTGGTGAATTCATAAGACGAAATTTCGAATGGTTATTATATTTGTAATATATACACTACAGTTCAAAAGCTTAACGCCACTCCTATAGTTAACAGGAAATTAAATCGAAAAAAGAGTGAAGAAAAAATGAGAAAGAGTCTTATAGACATTGAAAAATATAATGGAATCAATGATCAAACTTGCGGAGATTTTTTTGCAACGAATGCCAAAAAGTTGTACTGTAATAATAAAGTTTAAATGAGGATATTGTAACGGCAGGATTTTTTTTCTTTTTGTCATAATCAAATATCTATTTAAAAAAATCATGCTTCATTTTTTTTTTTAGCAATCTATAATAACTACTTTTTATTTATAGTGATAAACGTTTTTAGGTTGGGGTAATTTTAAAAATTTATCAGTGGCGTACTCAAGCATATAAAAGTATTAGTAATATATATATATATATATATATATTAAAATGTGCGTTGTGGTGCGATCTCGAGAAGCCGAGATCGAATTCTAGTTGGATTCCCTGCATTTCATACTATTTTTAGTATTTATTGCTAAGTGGATAATTCTAAATGAAAATAGAATGGTTCTTTTTTAATACTGCACAATAATATGTGCATCAAATATACTGTACTTGTGTCCAGTTTTTGTGATCTCTTTCGCATGCTAGTCGCTTCTTCTTATTGGCTGGTCAAAGCAAAGACCTCTTGGCTGCCTTTTAAAAATTTTGCAAAGTAATAATAACAAAAGAAACATTCTATTTTCATTTAGAATTATCCACTTGGCAATAAATACTAAAGATAGTATGAAATACAACATTTTTTAAACTGGGGTGGTCTAATAATTATGGCCGGTATTGTATGTAAAATTATATAATTTCGTGTATAAGATGAATTGATTTTCTGCGGATAAAGTCCTCAATATTTGACTAAATTTATAATTATTTAACCAAAATGAATGAAGTTTAATGCTAATCGATGCCAACTCCGAGTTTCGTAATATTTCGCTCTTCAGAGTTTATCGAATATCCTGATGTGATAAATATTACGAAACTCATAGTAAACGTCGATTTGTATTAACTTTCTGTGTGCATGTGTAAAAAATCGGATCTCAAAATATGTGGGATGAAAATATAAGCAAATGAGAACACAAAACAAAAAAAAAACTTTTATACCAACACGTTTCATGCTTCAAAGAATACAGTCTATATGTTAGTTTGGGTGCAGAGATTTATTAATAATAAAAATGATTTTGTTACACGATTTTATTTATGCATTGTATCAATTGTTTCAGAAACGTTTTGGTTGTTGTTTAAATAAAGTGCGCAAAACCAGCTTCTCAAGCGATCGTTGTGGTCCAATACAAAAAAAAATATGCGATCGAATATTTGACTCGGTTGTCAGATTATCACTGACGATGAAAAGCTGTTGAAGAAATCAATATTATTTATGCATGTGTTTCAGAAACGAGACTGTAAAATGTGGAAAGTGTTTCTTTATTCGTAGCACTGACCAGGCATCATGACGGTAATTGTTAAAATGTCTCATTTTGCATGGAATTTGAACACCTCTCTCCTGCCAGCTCAATTAGGATAAGATACAAGACACAGCTTACACTCAATCCTGACCAAAATATTTTTGTCGCATGAGATCTGAATAAGAATAAAGGGTAAGTAAGTCAGACTGAGATGTCCAATAAAAAAAAATAAAATAAAATTCTTCCACCACCAGGTCAGTAAATGAGCTTTACTGTATATTGGTAAAGACGAAATATTTCATCGTTGTATAGGGATTGAACGAAACGATTACTTTTTTGTCAATATATTTGTAGTTATGAGTATGACTTGCTTTCCTTGTGTGTATATCTAAATTGACTAAAACTGCCTTGACAGGTAATACACTTCCTATTCAGTACAGTATATATCAGACAATTTCTCAGAGACTACATGTAACTAATTTAAACTAACTCACACATTCGAGAACTGTATATTCATTCTCATTATCGATTGTATTTATTGGTTAATGACATATTTTTATGATTCTCTTCTTAAATTTAAATTGAACATCTAATGAATTAATTTACGCTTACATAAGAAGTGAATGAATTTGGTCAGAACAGATCACAAAATTCTAACCTTTTTAACGAAATCACTCTCAGAAACATAAATGACATGTGGAAGTACTTGTGATAATTTTGTATTTCAACATAATATCGGTCATATAGCTTTGAAACACCGGTTCCCGTATGATCACCGAAGTTAGGCAACGTTGAGCCAGGTCAGTACCAAGATGTGTAATCGCTCGTGAATATCTGGTTTTTAAACTTGGATGTAAAGGTGGTGCATGGAAATCAGAGACTCGAGTTTCAATTCCAGCTGTGTTCGTTACATTCACTTCAGAAAATAATCTTGGGAAAAGTAAAAATCAACCTCGTCCTTATCTCACCTATGACACGATCAGCATCAGTAAATAATTATGATTTCAAAAAGGTTCTTGCAATTATTTTCTAAATGAAAATTACCAGCAAAATGTTGTTAAGCCTTAAAAAACGCATCACACAATCAATATCCAAATAACAAGTGCAGTGTGAAATTCAAAAGAGAGTTCTAATTTCCGGACTGGGAAATCTGCGAGACGTAACGTAGATCATAAATATAATATTATAAGTGTTTTCAGAAAATATCTTAAAACGATTTACATTCTAAAATAAATTTAAATCAATTAACAGTTCGTCTTGTTTTTAAAAAATTGGTCGACGTAAAATAATATATAGGAAAACAACGCAACATTATACAATGGACAGAAGTTAATAGTAACCTTATCCTTAACGTGATGGGCATCTTGAGACATATGTTGCCTATGGCAATATATCAACCATGCTGGTTGTTGTTGTTGTTGTTGTTCTGGCTTCTGTAACAGGTAGGTTTACACAGGATCATGATTTTTAGCATGCTAAACATCTTGTTTTAAATTGGCTTACTTTGAAACACTGAAGTAAAGTAACGTCGATCCTAGGCAGTACCTAGATAGGTGACCACCACGTGATTTAATCTTGCATGTGTGCTTTGTGTAATAAATAATGACTCGGGTTTTTAAATCAAGGATCCACGCTCCAATTCTCTTTGGTTTCGTTATATTCAAATACACTTAGGAATTCACTTCTTGCCCCAGTTATGGGTTAATTTGTAATACTTGTATCGCCAAAATCATTATCTCCGAATATATATATATATATATATATATATATATATAATAGAAGATGTCTAAACCTACAATCTACTACAAAAGTGTACATTTTGTTTTGATATATATATATATATTCATTTGAAGTTTAGTTGATTACGCAAGCTTTGTTTTAACTCTTCGGTATATTTAAATGTTTTATAGCAATTGATTCTCCAATTTTGTTATTTCAAAATTGTAACTTTTAGAACAAAGGAATGGAAGTTTAGAATAACATTATTATCACATAATATATAATAGATTATATTAAAAAAATGATAAACCTTAAAACGGTGGTGATGTCTGCAGATTGTGCCAAGAAGAAAAGTTAACAAGATTATAATTTCCAGTACGAGAAATATTACTTTACGAAAAAAAAAGTAATGTCCTAATATAAACACATCAGAAAATATATTTTAAGTTCATGCAAACTCGGATAAATTGTTTGCAATTCTTGAAAAACTCTTCCCTTATTTTGAAATGTCAGTTATTTTAAACATCCAGTCGTACGTTCTAACTTCCATGTTACTAGTTTAAAAGAAGAAGTTGGAAAATCAATTGATATGAAATTTCTGAAGATACCGAAAGGTTGAAACCAAGGTTGCGTAATCGACTGACTTCCAAATGAAAAGAAATTTAAATCTTCGCAATATGTCTGTGTTTAGGACTTTCTTATATAATTTTATATCAGTCAGTCAGTTAAGTGCCATACGTGATACACGCTTGGACGATCATGTCTCGAAAGGGACATGACTGACTGGGCAGAAGATTATCCTGCAGTAGGTTGCCATTGCTTTCTGCGGTAGACTGGTTGCCGACCAAGGCTATAGAAGCCAATCTGTCCTGCTATTTGACCCATAACTGGGAGGAAGAGACGGATTAATACCTTTCCCAAGGGTATTTGTGCGTAAGTTAATACAATGGATTTAACTGGAATTCGAACTCGGCTCCCCGGCTTCTCATTCCGAGCCGACATCCACTGTACCACAATACTGATCTAACTGACAGAAAACCAGCTTGCCAAAATATCTTTTCTCAGTAAACCACTGAAAAGAATAACTCTCTTTGCACTAAGCATCATCACAACACAACGCTACACACACACATAGTAGCTACTCTGGCATGTACGCATCGATCATTCAGTAATGAATTAGATGACTCGGGCTATTGGGCGTGTATAATGATAGTATACACACTAAAAAGTCTGCCTTTTTCTACCGAGCGCCCATAGCCCACAGCTAGAATCGCCGACTGACGCCAATTTGGATGTGTTTCAATTCTGGGTTAAAAAGCAATCGGAATCTAACGGTACTTATGAGCTGTGATACAGCGAAACAGATCTGTCTGCGGATGACTATATATATATATATATATATATATATATATATATATATATATATATACTATATGACTATATATATATATATATATATATATAGAGAGAGAGAGAGAGAGAGAAAGAGAGAGAGTCTAATATATTTATGATTCGGTTTAACATAATGCATAGAAATTGATCTGAAGCAAAACAACTAACAGACCTGTTTTAAATTCAAAGTTATCATACTTTGGTGGATAATCAAACACAGAAAGCCCAGTCTGCTTCGTGCTATTTATTTTATGGCTCGTGGCGATATCGATTCATAACTTTTCTAACGCTATTTAGTCAGAATTGAATAAAACAGCCACAGTTGAAGTTTGAAATCAAAGCAGTTACCAAGTACCGTGCCAGTGACCTTTGCACGCCGATCGATTCAAATTTTTATAAAAGTTGAAAATCTGTAATGAACAGGAACAATAATAATAATAATTTGAAAATATTGAAAATACTTCATCTGTGAAGTTTAAACAATATTATAGTCAAAATGGATTTTTTTTTTTGCAGTGTTCTACGCCGTGAGTCATATTATTTTACAAGAGTGGAAAAACAACAAAAATTGTGCTCTGGGACTGATTTCATTAATCATAAAATAAATGAGAGACACTAGAATCATTTACAAATATAATTTTAATATGTTAGACCGCCCATGGCAAATTAATACTCGAAAAATGTAAACATGTAGAAATGACTGCGAATTATATTACGATAAATCCCGCTAAGATATGCGTATCCGGATGATATAAATAGCAGGAATAGGCTGTTTTCTTTAGTACGAATCTTTTTTGTATCTCACATGTTTCAGTAACAGATTGTATACGATTTTAGTTTTGAGTAGTAGTCAATTTAGGTGATAGATTAAGCTGAATTTAAAAAATCACGGAATATCCAATGGGAAGCCACACCCCAAACTTTCGAAAAGAACGCCTTGTAATAAACAATTCAGAAAAAGAAAACTGTGGAAATGTGGGGTTAATTACATCCTGAATGGATTTTTATTTTTTTCTTTCTAAGGGATGCTTCACGAGGCTGAAAGTATGGCATACCTATTAAGGATTCAACTCACTACTCACTTGTAATGATTCTAGCATGACACGATTGCTAACCATTACACTAAGTCGAGGTGACACATTACGTCCAGAATGACATTTTAGAAAAACACGAGTACATATATTCGTCATCCACATACAAGCCTGTTTTGCTGTATCACAGTTCATTAGTATGACTAGACATACACTTGTTTCTGGCTGGGATTGAAACTCGAGCGGACTCTCTAACCCCTAAACCATAGGCGCATGGAATCAGAGAAAGGAAATTTTAGCGTTTTATATATAAGCGGTGTATACACACGTCAGTCACCGAAAGAACTCAATTTATTCTGAGAGCAAATGCATAAACTGCAATTATATATATATACTCCCTCTTGTATAGCTCGGCTGATAACCTGTGAGTAAAGAGTAAATAATCTTAAAGCTTTTTTTTTCTTTTTTTTACGGTAGCGGTAAATAAAAGTTAAAGAATTCCGTGGATTTGCAGATGTCTGTTCAGCTACATTATTGCAACACTCGCAGAGCCCAGCTGTGGTTTTTACTACAAATATGCAGGGCAGACTTCATCTGTTGTTAAACAACTCCAGTATACTAGGTCACGATGACCTAACAGACATCAATAGAATCAAAAGAGTTCAAGCTTCCAAATTTCAATCAACTTAGGCTATTTTTTAAAATTTCAAATATATCTCCCGCAGAGAGATAACATCAAGACGTCACCTTCATCACACATCAACCAAAATGAGATTCGAATCCAGGTCTTCCAGTTGGAAACAGACGTTCTCTACGTCTAATTCATGCATAAATTAAAGCATATATACACATTCATATATATAATTGTATAGTTATGAATTAATTGTACATTGCGACACGGAAATTTCTGTTTCGAGATAGATTCTCAACATCATGTTGATGTTGGTTATGCAGATGATTTAATTCATAACTATATAAATATATTAAGCTCTATAATACTCATTATATTGAGCACTGTCCATAATAGAATAAATGCCATGGCACTCAAAATAATAAAACTTTTAGTCCTCTTCACTTGGAATCACATACATATATATCTAGAGTGAAAATATGATTAGATATTTCAAACAAGAATTGGCAATCTTATTGTTTATGATCTGGCATGTTTGCTTTTGCCACATCTCCACCACCGTAATGTTGCTACTGTGTGTTTTTTCGTGTTAATGTTTTTGAGACAAGTATATTTCCGATCGCCTTCACGAATTTAAGCGCAATACTAGATCGACATGCATGTTTCATTCTTCTTCTTCTTCTTCTTCTTGTATGTGCCCTGTCCCTTCAGGACGTAGGCGATCATGGCTTTCCACGTTTCGCCTTCTCCTGTTACACTATTCAATCTTCGTTCCGCCATCCATCTGATTAGGTCCTTCAAATATGTTATCTGTTGCTTTCCCCTGTCTCTCTTTCCTTCTTTCTGGCCTGTTAGTATCAGATTCTCCAAGCCCTCCTTCCTCATTACGTGCCCCAGGAACTTCAGCTGTCTTTTCCTGATGCTTAGTATTAATTTCTGTTTTGTTTCCATCATTTCCAAGACCTCATCATTGCCCACATGCTCGATCCATGATATTCGCAGTATCCTTCTGTAGAACCACATTTCGGATTTTACTGCTTAAATCGATAAATTGAACCGACAGTTCGTTAAACTTTTTTTCTTCAATCTTTCGCTCGTGAAACTTATTTTTGCCTTCTTAATTTCCTCTCAATTGCGATTTTTACAAATTCGAATGCAACGTCAATCGCCATCTTCTGTCTGTATGAATCCTGAACTTTTTCGTTGTTTCTCTCTTTTTTTTTGTTTGTACTCTCTGTCGTCATTAAAGTTTTGTCAGTTTCTTTTCTCTCCCTTGTGTCTTAATGCATTTAATGCCTTGCTTAGAGTGAAATGATTAAAATATATATTAGTACCTGCTTGTGCCTCTCCAGTGGAATATATTACAATTGGACTCTTTCTATCTATTTAAATTTCTTCAAATTCATATCTGCTTTACATGTCGGCTGAAATCAAGAAGAAAACGGTTATTTTTTTCTCGCTTGAATGTATTAAAACTTATTTTATATAACTGAGCTAAACATTTTTTTCCAGTGGGTTGATTTTCAGACGTGTCAATTTGATTCCTTTGATTCCAGAAAATAACTCAAAATAATGACATACTTTGTAAACAACTTTCTTTTGATTTCGAAATTGTCTTTGCTTGCCAATTCCACACATTCTTATATAAAAAGAAAAGGACATACTTATTTAAAGCTGCAAATTATTTACTTCGAGTAAAAAGTATTTTATTTAACTTTTATATTTCAACATGGGCGTTAAAAAGGACATCAGAAAAACGAGAAAATATGAACTGATATAAACATAGATCTTATAATCTTCAAACGAACCAAAATTCTTTCTTTACACTCGTACATTTTTATATATAATCCGTATCATGAGAGACATTTAACTAAATATTTCGGTTTAGCAAGTGATTTGTTATTTAATTTAAAACTCTTTGCGAAATTCTTCGATCTTTTTTTAGGATTAATTAGAAAAAAATAGCTTTATTTCATCGCAGTTCATTTTTTAGCTCTGTTTTTCTCTTCACCTATATTTCCGTATATATACATTAACGAGCTCAAGCACACACACTCACACACCTTTAAAAGGACAATATTAATAAAGCCGAAAAGAAAACTTATTTTAGCTTACGGGTTTTGTCCTCTGAAAAGTTTTGTATGAAATAACATTCACTATCTCAAACAATCTATCCAATCTAAACATCAGAATAATTATAAGCACATCAAAACTACTATGGAGATGATCATAACAAAATTGCCCACATTAATCACAATTCTAGAGCAGATATCTATTAAATAAATACCCAGAACTGTTCCTCACAAGATATTGGAGACACTAGCAGAAATTTAAAAAAAATGACGCATCTATAAACACAAGGAACTTCGTACACAACATTTTATCTAATTCATTAGTAATAAATAGAAATTCGACCATTTTATTTAAACACAACTACACTTATTAAAGAGAAAGCAAATTAAAATGTATGTTTTCATGAGTATAGCCATAAAATCTTATCAAACTACATATCAGTTCCCGGAATATTTTTCTATATCCCCATTCCCAAATGTATTGCTACCTACCCAGTTCGAGATACATGATTACAAAATACTAAAAAAAAAGAAAAGAAAGCGGTAAATTCCACAACCCTATATTATTCAAAATTTATAGTAGTAATAGTAGTAGTTATAGTATAACACATAAATAAAACCCAAATAAAAATAATTTAAATACTACTATATATATATATATATATATATATATATATATATATATATATATATATATATATAAAATCTAAACTTATTTATAAATGGAAATTTGTCTCTGTGTGTGTATGTGTGTGTGTGTGTCCGCTACCTATAGACTCCGAAACGGCTGAACTGATTTTCTTGAAAATATATACAGTTATACTATAAGCGTCTGCGAGTGTTCTTAGCTAGGGTTTGTGTCGAGGGACCCCCGATAAATATCGAAAATCGATAATCGAAAAAATCAGGTTACAGAAAGAGTGGTGCGATTTTAATCAAATTGGATACACTCAGAGACAAAGACATAAGAAACGATATTCAGGAGTTTCAAGGTTGAAGTTCTTACACTAGTGCAGGAAATCGATAATATATATATATATATATATATATATATAAAAGGCAAGATGTTTGTGTGTGTTTCTTTTTATCTGCCTCTATATCTGTATTTTTTTCAGCACTTTTATTTTAGTTTTTGCTTCGGGTTTGGCTCTAAGTAGGTGTAATTGTAGTTCTTAGTCTCAGCCATGATACCATTTACTCAGAGGACTTATTTAGCCTTCAAAATTCAGTTTACGACGAAAAAAACTTATTTGATATCGATACCAGGAAATCAAAATTTGACTTACATCCATTCATTTTTCTTTCAGTCTACAGTTTCGCTTTAACTGGAAGCAACTACTGCCTTTAGTCTTTCGTGCCAACGTCCAAAGGATTAGTCTTTTTCATTACACCCGAGCAACGCCGGGCTATACTGATAATATGTATATATACGAGTAGATCTTGTAATTTTGTAAAACCTGAATAGCTATATATATATATAAACTCTTATTCACTTTAATTTATTAGATATTGAATTGTATCATTTCTGGGTTCCATAATTTTAGGGATTTCTCAGTTAACCGATGTATATTTATGAGCTTTGCTCTTTGTTTATATTTCTGGGACGAGGTAGTATTTACACTATTTACATTATTCAGACTATTGTCCTCATGTGGGTTGACATTTGTACAACGTTTCGGTCATTCTACGCTTAGGTCTTCAATTAACTTAGACAGTCGGGTTACAGGGAAATAATTCATGACTACTAAAAGGGGCTTTGTGCAAGGAATGACAATGATATACCCCAGTGATAGTAATGAATGATTCAGTTCGAATCATTTCTAGGACCTGTGAAAGCCGAAGTGTAGAACACACGAAACGTCGTACAAAAAGCAACCAACATGAGAATAATAGTACGAATAATGTAAATAGTTTAAGTTTTACTCTTGTATATTATCAAGTTTGAGTTTTGTTGAATGGCATCTCAACCTCTTTGGGCTATTTAATAGCAAAAAGGTGGGAGGGTAGATTTTTTTGGCTGTTTTCTTATGTTCAGTCATATTGAGAATGTTAATTTAATCAGATTTTAATAAAAAAATTTATTTTTAGAAAATTGAAAATGTCTTCTAGTTTTGTATTCAAAAATGTTTTGCCAAGAATCGTGCCATGGTAGTGGAATAATGTTCTTATATATATATATATATATATATATATATATATATATATATAGATAGATAGATAGATAGATAGATAGAAAATAGTTATAAGGTAAGCTATATATATGGATTTAGTTTCTCAGTATCAGCGATAGCGTTGATGAAAATATAAAACACACATGGACGAAAGATTGCGTTTAAGCGTAAAATAGACTATGGCTTTTAGGTGTAGGTCTTGACTTTAAAATCTTCTTATGTATCTGTGTGTCTATTGATAAAAAATATATTTTACTAGATTCAAATAGTCTAATAACTAGGCCCCACCCTTTTTACTGTGAAACTGATAAAATGTAACTTCAACATCTACTCTACACCTTCTGTTCTCCCACTTCTCTTTTGTATACTTGCTTCCCTGACATCTACAATCTCCAAGAATTTAAATGTAAAGTCAATAGTCATCTGCTATCTCACTGACTCGCATCCTTTCTCTCATGTTCTTTTTCCTATCCACTCCACTCCCATCACACCAGTATTCTCATTCTTTAAATACCTTCTCCCTGACACCCTCTATAACTTGTCTTTTTTCTCATCACTGTCCTTCTATGTAAGTCCCTGCGCATCTGTGGCAGTAAAACCGCCTTGCTTGGGGAGGAATGATTTTAAAAAAGTATGTAACTTTTTAAGAATTTAGCCAATTTATGATATAATCCATTATTTAGTATATTCATGGAATGTTCCTTTCTGTACAGAAATAGAGCCAAAGGAATAAAGCTGGTAATATAGAATGTATATGTTTTGTGTGAATCATTTTTGGAAATATGTTTTCCTATGCCCCTTCATGGTTTTATTGATTGTACTAATCTTTACCATGTCTTATGATGGATTTATCTCTTATCTTTGTCCTTAGTTTGTATTTTTGACTGCATTTTTCATTCATTATGCATCATTACGATGTTTGTCCTATCCGTTGTCTTTTCATTGTTAGGTGCCCCCAACACCATTAACCTGTCACCATCTAACCGGGTTTATTTTTATAAGAGTTAGAGTTAACTAAGTAGCTATTTAGATATTTACAAACATATCTGGATTGGAACTTCTCACTTTCTAGATAGGTGTTTAACCAAAATCTTTTCATGCTGAGTTCTGAAAGAAATGTAAATGGGAATAATCTGTATTTGAAAACGAATCCAGTTAATTTGCACGGGATTCCAGCCATATTACGTTGAAATACCGGTTCTGATACAATCACTGAAGTTAAGCAATGGGGGAACTGGTGAGTAAATATTTGGGTGACGTGCATGGAAATAAGACGTGCACTAAACTTAGAGGTTGCGGTGATGTAATGGATAATAGCTCGGATTTTCAAATCGGAGAGCAGATTTCTAATCCTTGGAATTTTTTTACAAACGCTCCTACCCACCCCCATTAGCATGGATCAGGCTTGCATCCCTTAGAGCGAAACACTACGCCTCCTTGGCCTAACACTCTCAGCGTACCTTAAATGGAATGACTGTATGGAATCCATAGCTAAATCCGTTGCAAAGTAGGTCGGTTCACTGTGCAGGGCCACAAAGTTTTTCCAGTCTGAGTCCATCCTGCACATATATAAATCTACCATCCGACCGTGTATTGAATACTGCTGCCACATCTAGTGGCGCGCTCCTGCTATTTACCTCGGGCTTCTTAACAAAATCCAATGGAGAATCTGTAATGTCATCGATACCGACTTGGCAGCTCAGTCACTCTCTTACTGGCATGACGTGGCTTCCCTGTCCCTTTACAAATATTTTCACGGCTTCTGCTCCAATGAACTTAGCTAATTGGTGCCACCTAGGTATGAATTAACACGAACTACTAGACTATCAACTAGATCCCACCCAAGTGAGACCAATAAAATACAGCCTCAATTTCTATTCTAACAGTTTCCTTCTTCGCACTTCCCGCCTGTGGAATTCCCTTCCATATACTTGCTTCCCCGACAGCTCCAATCTCCAGTAATTTAAATGTAAGACATCTATCTCATTAACTCGCATCCATTCTCACAACCTCTTTTTCTATCTACTCCACCCCAATCCTCGGTATCCTTATCTGTCTTTTACACTCCTCTTGACATTTCTTATAACTAACCCCTTTTTCTCATCACTTTCCCCTATGTAGTCTCCTGCGCAACAGTGGCAGTAAAATGCCTTGCTTGGGGTGTAATGATATATAGATATATATTCGCTTACGCGCAAATACATTAGAAAAGAGGATAAATCAAACTTTTTTCGCTCCAGCTATGAGCTAATTACTATGATTTGTGTCGGAAAACTCCAAAACTTCTTGCAATCTTTAAATAAATACTTGTATTAAATTATTTCAAAAGATTGATAATCCTTAAAATATAAATTTGTCACAATAGTTAAGTGTTTTTGTTTCTTTTTGATAGTTGAATATAATATTTATAAACATGCCTTCAGTGTATCATTTTATTGTACCAAAAGAAAATGAATTTGAGATGTAAGGCTCTGGATATAGACACAGTTTCAAATACTTCCGCGAAATTATCACTACGAGATATTCATAACTAATTCTGTTCGTGACTATCAGTCAAAGATGCCCTATAATTATCGTGATCTGCGTGAGTAATTGCTTCTTGTAATATATCTGAAAATGCAAAATAATTAAATCTTACTTAACTTGAAATATAAAAACTCTAACGAAGTCTTTTTCAGACATCTGGTAACTACTAAACTGAGAAGTATTATGCAAGATAATTTCTTTTCAAGAAATTTTTAATCTGAGGATCTGTGGTGTTTTCCTTGGCCATCGTGTACAATTGTGTGGTTAGAAGGCAAATTAAGACATTTTTATAACTGGTTTAGCCTCATCTACAATATTCAGGGCAACTGATCGTGGTATACTGTTTAGCAAACTTGTTCCGTTAGTACCAATTACAACTGACTAAAAAAGACGGAACTCTTGGGTACCCCATGGTTCGCCTTTGTACCACATCTAAGCGGCGTTTACAAAATGAATATCTGAATTATTCAGCTGCTCGTATGGAACAAGCCGTTGAGCTTAATGATTGTTTCTAAACAATAGCACAACATTAGTTGAAATCTTATATGCAACAACGTATCTAAGTTAAACCACTGAAGCTAAAAATGGGGTTACTATGTCTGCGGGTATAAGACAATCTATAGAAAAGTATTTGTTCTAAGCAAGTAGGCCGTCATATTCTTTGATTGCCAGACGTATCTTTGACATTTTCCATCATTGTTTGTATTTGAAATCAATTATGCACTTTACGTTTTAAAAATATTGGCAATGAGATTTTCATAAGGTCTTCATTTTCATTAAATGTAATCTAACTGAGCGGTATAAATAAGATTATTTAAATAATTATGACTCATGTCATCATCTCACCTAAATCTTTGAGAGAAAGAGAGAAATAGTGAGAGGTATGCAGATGAAATGAGAGAAAATATTAAGAGAGTTTTATTGATAATACGAATACACAAGCATAGATTAAAATAGCACTTACCAAAATACGTGAAAATTTGAAGAATTTAGCATTTCTTTATTATAATAAAGACTGTTCGTATGTGTATGTGTGTGTTTGTGTGTTGAGAAAGAGAGAGATTGAACAGATGGGGTTCAAGATAGTCTCTAAAAGAGATTTAAGATAGGAGGATGCATAGACAGATGTCGTTTAAGATAGATTTATACATTTGTTGCGAGTGAAAATCGACAAACTTGTCTAACTTCTAAACATTTCATTGCGCTATGTAAATATACATTTGCTCTGGATCATAAGTAATAAGAGACTGAGCAATCCACATAAAGATATAACAATTAAATATACGTTTATGGAAGTACATGTCCAGATGTGAAACACTGAACAATTGCAAAGTTAATAAAACATGGCTCTGGGGAACTTCATACTGTGGTCTATTATTATTCCGATGTGCATAGCTTTTCAAATTGATAAATACATTCGCCAAACTATTTAATGATTTTCTGTTTTTTTATTTTACGGTCGAAACTTTCTTTAATATTCTGCAGTTGTTCTGCTATTCATTTTAACACGTAATCAAGTAATTCGTTGGGGTATCATGTTGGCTTCTATGCAACAAGTGCAGACACGAATCTCTTCTCACTTGATGTGTCATGTCCTTTTCCTGTAAGCTGCAGATCATAATTTTGTTTTCAAATTTTGATATTTCATATTTTTATATCTTGCAGTTCATGATACTTCATGGTAAAAATGTATGTAATTTCATTTTTGTTATCTACACAGAATAATTAATTCAATATTCTTTTCCTGTTGGACTGGATTTCAACCAAGGTCCAATGTTCAAACCTTCCGAGATTATACCACCACAGCTTGGTGAATTAAGACATCCTCAGAACTTGTAACAAACTCTCTCACTCAGAATTTGAACTATTCTCGTTATTACACTTACATCTATGATAGCAGATAGTCTGACTAAATAATTCGAATCCGTACAAAAATTCATCTATGAAGATATATTTTAATTGCTTTGTCTCATATATGTCTGACAAATGTGACCTCTGCATCTCTTATTTGTTTGTGTAAACTCAAATTTAATCGTCTTGTAAGCAATAATAAGGTTTTGGAGGGGATGGAAACGAAAAGGAAACTTATACTTATCAGGACAGATCACGATACTTGGAGATTCTATCACATGTACGGAAGAAAGAGAGCTTGTGAAATCTAATATTCGCAGGTTACGTAGAGGGGAAAGAGATTATTACACTTACATCTATGATAGCAGATAGTCTGACTAAATAATTCGAATCCGTACAAAAATTCATCTATGAAGATATATTTTAATTGCTGTGTCTCATATATGTCTGACAAATGTGACCTCTGCATCTCTTATTTGTTTGTGTAAACTCAAATTTAATCGTCTTGCAAGCAATAATAAGGTTTTGGAGGGGATGGAAACGAAAAGGAAACTTATACTTATCAGGACAGATCACGATACTTGGAGATTCTATCACATGTACGGAAGAAAGAGAGCTTGTGAAATCTAATATTCGCAGGTTACGTAGAGGGGAAAGAGATAAAGTGCAAAGCAATACATGACATACTTGATTTAATTAAGCAAATGAATGGCAGAGTATGGCTTAGTAGGAGTAACAAAAATGTGTTATAAGCCTCAAGGGATAGGGAGATGTGGAAGGACATGATCGTTAACGTCCTGAATGTAATAGAACATATTACAGAAGTTAACCCTCTCAGAACACATTAAAGAGCTGATGTTAATTGTGGATACCTGTCTGACTTAAAATGTTTGTTGAAATGAATGGAAGAACAAGTGAAAAACCAGGTAGGAAATGGAAACAATTACCAAGAGACAAAGACAGATGAATAAAACGGGGAACTTTGAAGATTATGAACACCCACACCCATTCGGAATACTTATTCAGTCCCTGTTTGTCTCTTACACACACACACGCACACACACACACACACAAACTTTGATTTGTTAATACATACGCCTTCGTCACCCCTAGTCCATCATCTTTTGTAATTCGTGCGCGTTCCTTTAGATTCTGATTCGATATACACCAAGGTGATACTCCTCCAATACAGCTTAAATTGTCCCGTGTCTTTTTCCTCGTGTGCTGTATCCCTTCAGAATCCAGACGATTATTAACTTTCAGTTGGCTCTATTTTATGTCGTTTTCACTAGAATCTATTAAAATTGAGTAGTGAGTTCGATCCTCACTGGGTACCCAATACTTTCAGCCTTGTGTCACATCTAAGCGACTCTTAGAAGTTCAACTATTTCTTGTTGCTTTCAATAATTATCTTCTTGATATCTCATACAAACCCTGCTTTGCCATCCATCTGCTCAGGCAGAATCAAGTAGGTTTCGTGCT
This sequence comes from Ascarosepion bandense, assembly GCA_037127315.1. Taxonomy (NCBI): domain Eukaryota; kingdom Metazoa; phylum Mollusca; class Cephalopoda; order Sepiida; family Sepiidae; genus Ascarosepion; species Ascarosepion bandense. Next base: position 560,971 of record JBBBDQ010001742.1, on the reverse strand, counting down.
ACTTTCCCCGGTCCCATTTCTTTCTATCTCTCTTGTGAGCGTTAAATTCTCCAGGCCACTATTCTTCCTGTTAAATATTAGTGTTCTTCTCGGGTTCATCCTTTCCAACACCTCATCGTTGCACACGTGCTCCGTCCATGGTATCCTCAGTATCCTTCTGTAAAACCACATTTCCGCTCCCTCAAGCCACTCTTTCATCCTTGACGTGATCTTCCAACATTCACTTCAATACAGGACAGATATCACATAGAAATCCAACATTCTCTTATTGGTTTCCAATAAGTTTTTCCTGTTTTTCAGTACTCAGGTTAGATTAAAAATGACAATGCGTCTTTGGATGTCAACGTCGAACTTCCCTTCCTCTTTTAGAACACTTCCCAGGTAGATATAAAAAAACCAATCCCAAACTTTTATTTAAAAAAAATGAAAATAATAAATACAGATAATTATATAATCTGGGCACTGCTTTATCATAAACGATTGTTGCAAAAAATATTATGGTACTCGAAAGTAAAATATTTTAATCAATTTGCCATTAACAAGAAAATACACCCTTTAAGATTCAGTGGGTTACTGAGTGTCAGAATATGACAATAGATAAGGCTTGACATTGAATTCAAATTGTTGATGGTCAAAGATATCTGCGAAGCGAGAAACCGAAAAATATTTCACGAACGAGATGTGTGATCAAAGAAACGCTTAGCATCTAACTTCCGGTTGCATATAGCAATTTCCACTATAAAATGATGGAGTGTTGCCGTCAATTTAGTACTGCAATTTAACTTATAAAGTCTACATAAGATAAAAGAAAGTTCTTTAAAACTTTTTTGCCAGAGAAAATATAATAACAAACTAAATTTAAGTTATTTAAATGTTACGTATTATGAATGTAACTACCTTTATTTTTTTACTATCTTCAGTCTATATTTTCACCGAGAATAACTTTGAAAGATAGTTTTCAAATTCTTTGTTTGTCAGTGTTCATTCTGCTATATATTAAATATTCTAGTTATCAAAACAAACATTTATAAAGCGTGAACAAATTAAATATGAATGATGTAGCAAAAAGTCGTTTCCTAAGATATTTTTGTTTCATAGATTGTTTTTCAGAATCTGTCCTTGCCTTGATATACTGGAGAATAACACATTTACTGACACAACACCCAATAGATTAATTTCTTCTTTTACCTGATTAAATGGCTGGCAATAAACAGCAATGATGCTTCCACGTTTCACAATACCATGCAAAATTGAGAAAAATCACTGGCGGGGATAATGATTTCGCCATTGCTACATTTGTCATAATCGCTATCCATTCCGTTTTTTATTGAAAAACAAAATATTTTTACCGAAACTATAACAATTGCGGTTTAACAATAAAAGTTTAGCTATCCAGGTTAAAAGAATGATGGAGATGAAACTTTGTTTGGTTTTCCAATCTAAGTTGATCGAGACCAACTTTTCTTTTTCGCATATTTTCTTTATTCACTTGAGAAGATCGTACGCAGTTGAACATAGCACATAAGGTTTTGCACTAAATATCTGGTTCTTTGAGAAAAATTTACGCAATAACCTCTTTGAAAATTCTGAATATTCTAAAGTGATTTATTGGATATTCCACCATCAAAACTTTTAGACCTTTTAAACAACTGACATCTGGGATAACTTAATGGTAATGCATAACTATTTGAAAACATTTCTGTATCATTTCTATCTTTTCAAAATTCATTAACTATGCAGTGGAATTTAGAATTATGATTATCTATTAGCGTAACTTCTAAAATGAAATATGAACCACGCATTACCAGATAAATGAGATAGTAACTTAATTCTAGACGCAAGTTTTCCATTTTAATCTTAATTCTACAAGGTTGGCCGATCCGTTATATACTATGTGTATATAGTCATTAGTTTGAACATTATTTTTAAAACCATTTCGTTAATCTTCGGAGCATTCCGTAACTCAAAAATGGTGTTACATTAAGCTTGATTTGACTGCTATTAGCCTGATCAAGATCAATTTGTGTCTTCCCCTATTTTAGAAGTCGCATGTTCGAATCATGCCGAATGACACACATTTCGTAACAAAAGTATAATTATAATTACGTTACTTTTTAAACATCATCATGCTATCTGTAAATGAATCGGAGACAGAGATAGAACCGTTAAATATATGAGAAATTGTAAAAAAATATCTATAGTGTCTAAAAAAGGGTATTAACTTCTAAATATACTATGAAAGATATGCTGTCCAAGAGCAATTCTAAACGAAGGACGCAAAATTTGGAAACAAAGAAAAGGTTACGTAACTACTATATGATATCAGTTTTTCTCTTCTATATCAGTGAATGCTGGCTAGTCTCCTCAAAGATGAAGAGACATGAGGCAACACAAATAGCGTTATGCTGAAGGATGCTGAATATGTCATAAACCAGATATTTTAGAGAAAATTCAAACAAAATGGAAACTTATACTTAACATCGGGAAGAGACAACTGATATTTGTGGAACACATGAGAAAGACAGAGGGCTTGGAAAATCCGATAGCTGCTGGACCGATTGAACGCAATAGAAAAAAAATGCATAACCTACTTGAGCTTTAATATATGGATGAAAGAACAAGGTTTAGGACAAATTGTTATATATCGACAAACAACAACACGCATATATATAAAAATATAAAGTTATATTTTTATTAATGACGATGAACCGTGCAGAATAGGGAAAAGAGAATTGAGAGAGCGCGCTTCTAATGGGTTGACGGGAGTGTAGTCTTATCTGTTGTGTCTCTCTCTTCACCGGCCGATCTCTGTTGCTCCTCTACTGGCGAATCCGTGTGCCGAGGTCTTTTTATAATCTTCCAGAACTGGGACTTTTTCTTCCGGTTTTGCCTCGCCCACGCACGCCCACGTAATTCTCAGAGACACCTGTTCTGTTTGCCTCTGTAGTTATTTCCGCTGCTGCCGGAAATAAGGTCAAACGACATCCGTTCCTTTCAACGACCGGAAACACCCTCGCTTGCATCAGCCTTCCTCGGGTGGGGCCAGATTGTTATATTACAAAATGACAAAATGGCAAAACTTATTAAGAGTTACATATACAAGGAATTGTGTAGAGTCGTGATCGCCTAACTTATCAAGGTGCTTGAAACACAGAAAAAGACTTCTAAATACAGCTACAACTTTACTGTTTATGGTTGACATGTAATGCATAGATGTGATATACGTAACTTTGCTCATCTAATATTATCATAACCTTTTTTCCCCTTGGAAACTCTCTGCTGTATATCACAAAGAATTAATATATTTCCGTAAATACAATCTTTATTATATCTTGTATTAGTATTTACAATGGAGAATTGGGAATATTACTAGGTTGTCCTGAATAATCATAATGATTTAAGATTTATATTTTAACAAATTGAATCACTTCAAACTTATCGACATATACACTTACATTGTCGGTTAGAGAATACTTAGAAATTTCTCTTGGAAAGCAAGATTAATGGATATGATGCACGATTATAAAGTGCATTTTAGAACTGTAATACTTTTTCATTGGCGTGAAAGCAAAAATGACACGCAAGCAAGTGTATGGTGAAGGCGCATTCAGTCAAGTGCCATATGTAATACACGCTATGGGCGATAATGTCTCGAAAGAGACATGACTGACTAGGCAGAAGGTTATCTCGCAGCAGGTTGCCATTGCTTTCTACGGTAGACTGGTTGCCAGCTAAGGCTATAGAACCTAATCTGTCCTATTATTTAACCCATAACTGGAGGGAAGAGGCGGAATAATACCTTTCCTAAAGGTATGTGCGCGTAAGTGAATGCAAAGAATCCAAATAGAATTCGATCCGACACTACGATTTGCCGTTGCGAGTCGATATCCACTGCACCACAACGGAAATTAGCTGACAAAAAATGTGCGGATGTAGTTCGCCAAGCTTACAGTTAGTGATAGTAGACTTATTGGTGAAGAACTCTCAGGCAAATCCATCCTCTACAATAAAGATATTGACTGAAAATAACCAGCGTTTCACAACGCAAATAATGGCAGAAAAATGAAATCTTTCAAATTCCACTATCCATGAGCTCTTAGTCACGCTTAAGTACTACAATGTTTAACACTACATAATCTGAATGAAATGAATAATTTGGATCGCAGTTGTATCTGCGATTTACTGTATAAACATGATAAAATTGCACTTTTCTTTAAGCAAATTGTGACGGGTGAAGAGAAATAAATTGTTCACAACACCTTTCAGCGAAAAAGATCCTGGCTTAAACGACGTGTTCCAAATCTAGCCACCCAAAAAACAAGTTTTGATCCTCAGAACGTCATGTTGAGCATCTGGTGGGATTAGAAAGAAATCTTGTACTATGATCTTCTGACAAGTAGGCAGTCAAGGGATTTTGAAATATATTACTCCAATTAATTTAAAATTAACTGAAAGCAGTAACTGAAGAAAAACGCCAAGAGTTGGTGAACAGCAAAGGTGTTGCTTTCCCTCAAGATAATGCCAAACCTCACAGGCATTACTGACATCTTGGCTGAGATGTGTTCAGCACCCGCAATGTTCACCAGATATTGCTCGTTAGGATTTCCATTTATTCAGGTCCTTTCAATATAATCATGTTAAAATTTTAATTTTTTGAATAAGATAAAAACATATATTATTAAGTTCTTTGCCGAGAAACCATCAACATTGTGGGAAGACGGAATCTTTAAAGTAATGAAAAAAATTGAGAGATTTGTGCATCATAAAGGTTCATATTTAATTGAATATATATTTAACGGTAGAATTTTGTTTTGTCATATAATTTCCATTAAAATTCAGCATGAACTTTTCGGAAACCCAATACTTCATATCTAGTTACTCTTTAATTCTTCTAGCTGAGATGTTTTGTCACAATGATCTATTTCTTTTTACATTCAAATATCATTCTGATTCTAATTATAAGCGTTCATTTTTACCACTAGCCTTGGTATTTCCTCGACACTTACGTGTTAAATCCACGCTATTCTCAGCTTCCTTTTGTAGAACCATATTTCTATTGCCTCAGTTCACTTCTTAATCTGTGAGATTGTTCATCATTCATTTCCATAGAGCAAGGCCGATATTATATATCTTTTTATCACCCTTTTCTTTCTTCATACCAAAATTTACCCATTAAAAACCCATTGTTGGGCAGTAAATGTTTAGGTCAGTAATGAAGAAACTAGTTAATTTAAGTCTTTTAAACGTGCCTGAAGAAAATATTTTTATAGGTATTTATTTATAATTTTTCTATGTATTTAAAAGTGATGTATGTTGATGTTTATCGAGCTAGTGTCGCTGACCATAATTAAAGTGTGATGTTTTCTCAACGGATGCGCTTTGGAATAACCATCATTAAATATTCTAATAAAAATAAGATTTAAAATCAGCTATGCAGGCGTTTATTTACATTGTTATACGTGTTGCAGACATTTTCATGCAAATACAATTGTATGAAGCAAATAAAAATATGCTAAAATCCGTCAAATTCTTTGATCTAATCGGCGAACCACATGTCGGCGGTTTCTGCCACAGCTAACTTTCAATGGTTGCTGCTGTTAAAACATGATCATTAACTCTGCTTTATTGAGTAGTGTAAACTTATTATGGGGGTGTAACATATGCAAGTATCTAAAACAATGTTTAGTCATTAAAGAAGAAAACTTCAGAAATATTTATCTGAAGAGTATTATTTGGCATCGGTGGAAGCTTATCTAGACGCAATATAACAAACATTTGAATATAGTAGTAAAGTCTGCTTGGGTCGTAACACATGAAAATAAGCAAAACAGCAAAGGACACGAAACAAGATTAAATAAGTTTTAATTTGATCAGAACTGATTGGCCTGGATGGTCGCTTATATATATATATATATATTGTAGTATAGAACTATTGCATTAAGAGTTATAATTTTTATTTTAGAGGACATAACGTGGAAAAATATAAAAGTCATCTTTTTTTTTTAATCATCTCACCCCAAGCAAGGCATTCCACTGCCACTATTGCGCATGGGGCTACATAGGGGAATGTAAAGAGAAGGAGTGGTTAGACATAGGGAATGTCAGGAGGAATGAATGTTAGACATAGAGAATGTCAGGAGGAATGGGAGCAGGTTAGTGTGTTAGGAGGTGTCTATTGACCTTACATTTAAACTCCTGGAAAGGTAATTTTTAATTTATGAAGAAAACTTTGGTTTTTGTAAGTTTAGTTTCAACTATCTCTTCTTACATTTATACTCTATACAATTAAACTTAGTAAATATTAATTTCAACTGCTATATTCTTTGCCGTTAACGACAGCCTGTGATTTTGTTGTAAAGTTCCACGCCACTAGTCCATGTAAGTTTAAATCCAATCCTTTAAGGTATGGAAGTAAAGCAAAGAAGCTAATCTTGCATATTCTTTGGCGTGTGTCTCGGTCTTTCTTCATTCGACTTTACATTCTTTCCGCAATTGTTCTGTGATTTATTAATTTATTTTATTTTATTTTATTGTAAATGTTTTGTCCTCACTTCACATGGCCTCGCTTCGGTTTTCTTTGTTCATTTCTCTATCGATCCATTCTACAAAAGCTTCCTATTTTTTGTATTAGCGATAAACGTAGAGAGAAAATGTACAGAACAAAATAAAAAAGATTTGATTCTATATTCTTGTTGATTTTATTTTATTTTCCTTATAAAATTTTCTGCTCGTTCTTCCCCAAGGTAATTCAGTTGTTCGACCTCGCTTCTTTTCATTTTTTTTCTCGAAAGTATAGTTTTGGCGCAGTGCAGAAAAGGTTTGAACGTTCTATTTCAGCATTGCTGAGGAAATGACGTATATACACATATAAAGTTTTACGATTTCCTAATTTATTACTAAAAAATTAAGAGTTTGGAATCATAATTTCCTCTATATAAAAGACACCTTTTATAGGATACAGAAACATGAACCTACGTATACTTACATTTTTCCAGAGGTTTTATTTACCACTGATTATAGAGGCGTTTTTCTCATAGCGTTGCAGGTGAATTCTAAACGGGCAAATTGTCTTGCGCCAACGCTAGGTCTCCAGGCCTAACAAACTGATTCAATACAATCGTTCTGTTTTCAGGAAAAGGATAGCCTGAGAAGTCGAAATGAGTTAGTCTCCTGGAGGTGAGCATAAGTCATATTGATGGAATGTCAAACAGATTCTCTCAAGCTATTAAAAGGAGCAGTTTCGTTTAGTGGCGTTAATACTGACAAGTCATTCTTTACCTCAGTTAACAACAGACTGGAGGTCATTTTGGCATAAATGTTTTACATTATTAAAATAGAGTGTGTATCTCTGCTGTCGGAATGTTTAACAGAACTTTTACGAAACTGTACAATCATTTTAGTTTCTACATATATATATATATATATATATATATATATTATAAATTATGTTTTAGAGCATGTACATAATTTTTTTTATATATGTACTCTCCTCTACAATCATATGTTTGTTTCAACGTTGGGTTTCCAACATTTCGTCAGGAGGAAAAAACAAGAGTTGGAATCATCCGCTGTTTATATTTGGTTCATTGTTGTTGTGGGGTTGGTTGGGGTTATTGATAATGAAGGGAACGTGATTTCCGTTTTGACCGTTAGACTTTTGAAGAACTTGAAGTGTAAATGCGAAATGTTTGATTAATGGCATTATCTTTTGGAATGTACGTTTGTATCGGTCGGGTATATCTTTTGGTTAGAAATTCGAAGAAAGTGGTGTGTGGAGGGGTTTGATTATTTGGTCAGTATAAACAGCGGATGATTCCAACTCTTGGTTTTTTCTCCTGGCGAAATGTTGGAAACCCAATGTTGAGACAAACATATGATTGTAGGGGACATATATCGAAAAAATTATGTACATGTTCAAAAATATAATTTAAAATACCTATTCAAAGCTCTATACATCATATATCGAGCACTGTTTTAAATTAATATTTTGGACGGTGAGAAAATTTCTTTCTTCGTTCTGTACTCACTCGGATATATATATATATATATATATATATATATATATATATATATATATATATATATAGATAGATAGATAGATAGATAGATAGATAGATCTATTGTGATATAGAACATGATTATTGCATTAAGAGTTATAAGTATAATTTTTATTTTAGAGGACACAACGGAGAAAAATATAAAAAATAAAACACCCGGCTTCGCTCAAGCTTATGAATTTTAATGTTTTTTTTTACATTAAGTTCTCCTAATAAAAAACGTTGATAAGTGGAAGCGAAACCGCTGTATTCCTTTTAAATATTTTATCATCATTATGACCTCTAACATGAAAATTCTAACACCTAATGCCATATATATATATATATATATATATATATATATATATATAGATATAATGCCAAGCTAAATAAAGAGCAAACACTATGTTTGCTTATTTTTGATAAAATCCGTTCATGCACACGGATAATCTTTCGCGTATTGCAATTGAAACATGTCAGAAATGAGCTGTGACGTTGACAGTGTTTTTTTTATTCATTTCTTAAGGTATCCAAGTACTTTTAACCTCTTTCCAAGATCATTTTCAGGGGTGTGATTTATGGTGACTAAGGTAAACGAAAGACTTGGTAAAAATTACTGTACTTTTTTTCCTGCTTCAAATATAACGGTTGAAAATTGCTAGCGTTTATTAGAACGTGAAAATTATCCAAAATGGAATTTTTTTTATATGTTGTAATGTTATGGTCATGCACGAGTTAAAGAAAAAAAAAATTCTTTTTACAAATATTTTAGAACATTACTACAGTATTCATAGCTAAGATAGAAAATAACATCTGTTAACGCTACAGATAATTTCTGACATCTTTTGATTGTAATACGGGACAGATTATATTTGATGATGAACGAAATCTATGAAAAATAAGCAAACATAGTCTTTGCAATTTATTTAACAGGGCAAGCTTAAAAAGACATTTACTGCCTAAAAATCACACACACACACACACACACACACACACACACACACACACACACACACACACACACACACACATATATATATATATATATATATATATATTTGTGTGTGTGTGCCATTAATTTAGTGACGTCTTTAACAAGCAAGTATATCACAATTATCATTGAAGTTTATTCCCAACCTACATACTGACTTTTCCAATAATAAGAATATTGCTTTAGTCAACTAAAGTTCTTCTCCAGAAGTAAAGGTGTTAAGCAGAATTTTTCTACATTCTTATTCAGTCTCCTAACATTGATTTATTTTCTATTATAGAATTTTATATATCATATTCTCCGTATTTTTGTTAATTATTTTGCCCCAGGCTAGACAAGACCGCTACAGGTGCTCAGGAGGTTTAAGAGTGAGATTAAAAAAGGTGCATGGAATTCAAACAAAGAAAAAGAGATGGATGTAAATCAAGAAGCTAGATGATGGCTATTGACTTTTCATTTAAACTTTTGGAGATTGTAACTATCAGGGAAGCAAGCAAATGGAAGGAATTTCCACAAAATGGAACTGAGAAAAAAGAAAATTTTCAAGTAGAAGAGGAGGCTACGTTTAACTATTTCGACGGTAAAAGTTCGAATTATGTAGCACGCATAAATACATATAGTCGGGAAACAGAAAAAAGCTAAAGCGTGTTGGAGCAGTTACCATGAAATATTTGCAGAAAAGACAAAAGTAAGTCACATAACGTTGGTCAGAAAGGCAGTGAAGTCGGGTTGCTAAGCCAGGATCGATTATATTGCAGAGTCTTCTTCGGATTTTTTTTTGAGAACCTCAAGATGAATAGCAGGAGCACTTGACCAGATATGGAATCAGTATCCAATGCACGGACGAATGGTAGATTTATAATTGTGCAAAATAGATTATAACGAAAAAAAAAAAAAAACTTCCTGGATCTACATAGTCACCCAAGCTTCATAACAGAAGAGGAAGCTATGGATTCGATGTCTTTTGTTATACGCCGTAATCAATATCCTACCTGTTGTTTGAGGATGCTTGCATTCCTTTATTCACTTGCACTCTTGTTCTTCTTTGTCCTTAGTATCACACTAGTTCAATAAATAAATAAACAAAAAGAATTCCTATGTATATATATATATATATATGTGTGTGTATCCGAGTGAATAAGGAACGAAGAAAGACTTTAACAACTTCCAAAATATTAATATACAACAGTGCTCAATATATAATATAGAGCTGTGAATTCTAACGGAAAACTTACAAGACTTATTCCCTTATCGCTAACCCCCACCAACATCCCACACAGAACACGCCAAATATAAGAAAAGAGTCTTTTCATTCCTTTCTACACCACCTGATGAGACATTGTAATTTCAATGTCGAAAGAAAATGTAAACTTTGTAGTGGATATTAAAAAGATTTATACATGTTCTAAAATATAATTTATAATATATTCATTAATGTGGGGTAGGAAAGCAGTAAACACAAAATTCAGTATTATTCGCCAATAGGAAAAATGTACAGAAAATAATCTATAAATTACTATAAGGGTTATTTAACAATTTACGTTCTTTTATCACGTCTGCCTATGTTTCTCAACCGGTAATCCTGTCACACTAGGTTTATAGAAGAAGTTACACGGATTTCGCAACGAACAGGGATAATTAGATTACTGTATTTTTGAGTAATTTTAAAATTCGTAATTTGTAGGCTTGTAGCTCTGAGTATGACGGTAAACTGGGGATTCTGAGAAACGTAGAAGCACCCGATGATTGCTTTTGTTTTCAGTTCCATTCTTATCCAAGATGATTACATTTGTAAGAATATCAGCCATGGACAAATGATATACTAACACCCAAAAACAAAGAATATGAAGTTATAAAAATGCATTTGTACTGTAAAATACCAGAAATATATATATATATATATATATATATATATATATATATATATATATATATATTCTACGTATATATATATATTCTACGTTTAAAACGCGAGTCTTAATCTCCGGCATACGCAATCAACTTATGATATACTCCTGATGATTGTGTAATGCGTGAAACTCCGAGTCTTGCTTAAAACGTAGGATAATAAGCATATTTATCAAAGTATACTTTATAGTTCTGTTATATTACATTGAACATTTATTTATTAACACCAGATAAATATAGATACATCGATGTGTACCTACGTGTACACACATATGTATGCTTATGTATTTCCACAAACACACACACACAAGATGATTTTGAAGGTACAGAACTTGATAATAGATATGAAATGTTAAGCTGAATATTATAAGACATGTTAAAAACGAAGCAACCAATTTCTATTCCTTTTTAGGCCTCATCGGGAGATTAACATAAACTTAAATAAATTGTTGAATGAATGAAGCAAAGATAGAGGAATAAAAAATATGTAAAATTTATTTCATAACTTATTTTTAAGATGAGACCTGAAGATCGGGAGCGAACCCGGTTGCTTAATTTTTAACTTGCCTAATACACTCATATATATACACTACCGGCTATACTTATTAGGCCAACCCAAGTTTTTTTTTAAAGAAATTATGTATTCCATACTATTTTTAGTATTTATTGCCAAAAGAAAATAATTGATATTATTACTTTGCAAGATATTACAAGACAAAGATGTAAAGATGAACTCTTCCGAATCACCCTAAATTTTCCTCATTCTTTTATTAATGAAACTGCAATGTAGGTAATATTAAATATGCACATGTTATTGTGCAATATTAGCAGAAGAACAATTCTACTTTCATTTACAGATATTCAGTTCGCATGAAATACTAAATATAATATGAAATACATCATCCTTTAAACACTGGGGTTGCCTAATAATTACGGCCGGAAGTGTATATATAACAAAAGATAAATGTTTATAAAATAATTGTTTTAATCATTTCACCCAAAGCATGGCAGGACTGTCACTAGAACGCAGGAAGGTTACAGTGGCGGATAAGACAGGGTTCATGTATTATCGAAGAAAGGATGAAAGATGAGCGGTATTCAAGTAGATAGAAAATGAATACTGACATTGGATTTACATGTTTTAAAATTGATGCTATCAGAGTAGCAAGTAAATGTAAGGGAGTTCCACAGGAAGGAGTGCTAAAAATAACCCTGTTTCCATTAGAAATGGCGGTTTTATTTACTATTTCAACGGTAAAAGTGGAACCAAGATGAGTCTAGTAGCACGCTTGAATACATGTGTCGGTACAAAAGGGAGAAAAAGCTGCTTCCATAAAAGTAATTGAAAAGGCAGAGGTAAGTCACGTTATGTCGATGAGAAAGTGAGTCAAACCAAGATGCCAAGTCAGGATCTATTATAGTACAGGTCTTTGTTTGAATTTTGCCAAGAATATTGAGATAAATAGCAGGATCACCCGACCAGATATGGCAACAATATTCAGTGTACGGAGGAATGTTAGCTTTATAAATGTGCAACAGGTATTATTTCGTCCTTGGTTGGATGAAAAGGTAAGGCCAGGAAAACGCAGTGTGGTGCTTTCCAGGAGATTAGCATCAGCCGTACTGATGACAAGTAGAGAATTTTGTCAATGGCGGTTGAAGCCATAAGATTGTGTTCAAAATATTTAAACTTCGGCATTAAATAAGCAATAGTTCGATATACTTTTAATAAAAATCAACCAGCCAACTATACACGTTCGGCATATGGTAGGAAAATACTTGGTTATTATGATCTTGGCTTCAACCTCTCATATTTAAAACTAGACACATAGCAGGGCGTTGCCCGTGCAACTCAAAACATTTTAGTAGTATGAAATATAAAAAAATAATTATATAAAAAATTGGTGTTTCAAAATTGTTAAAAACTTCCATTAAAACAATCTATTTTCTTTTGTTTTGCATAAACGTGATTTGATGTTTTGTATGACATTGGAAACAACATTGAGTTTTTTTTGTTTCAAAATCGCAGGGGGAAATATTTACATTTTTTGTTGACTAAATGAATTTGACATAAAAATAAAAATTGTTTTGTTTTACTGAAATATGAAATATAAAAACATTTACGCTCTCAGTTCAGAAATGTTCGAAAATATTTAAAAATGTAGAAATTTAAATTTAGAGGAAAAACTTACAATGGCACAAGAATTACAGACAGATGATTTCCTGTATAAAATATTTATCGAGACAAGGCAGAGTAATATCGGCCCAAAACAAGAATTATCGGGAAATCGTTAAACAGCGGAAGTCCTCTCCACCTCCATATATATATATGAAATGATTTTGTATATATATGATTGTATATATATATATGATTTTGTATATATATATATATATATATATATATATATGAAATGATTCTGTATATATATATATATATATATATGAAATCATTTTGTACGTATATATATATATGAAGTTATTTTGTATATATATTTATATATATATATATATATATATATGAAATGATTATATATATATATGAAATGATGTTGTATATATATGTATATATATATATATATATATATATATATATGAAATGATTTTCTATGTATATGAAATGATGTTGTATATATATATATATATATATATATGAAATGATTTTGTATATATATATATATATGAAATGATTTCGTGTATATATATACATATATAATGATTTTGTATATATATAAATGTGTATATAATAATAATTTTGTATAGTTATAAATAATGATTTCGCATATATATAATGATTTATATATATATATAATGATTATATATATCTATATATATATAATGATTTTATATATATATATTGATATATATGAAATGATTTTGCATTTATATATATACAAAGAAAATGATTTTGCATATATATATATATATATATATATATATATATATGAACGATTTTTTTAACATTATTTTTGATCGATACTATATTTAAATAAATATTCTGTTTATTATCTAACAGTATTTTATATTTATTTCTACCGCCCTGGTCATTTATGATGCATTATTTTACGCAAATGTGTATCATTCGTCAGGATTCAAGCCTTCGTCTCCTATCCAGATGGAGGAAGCTAACAAATGATCTGGTGCGTCTTAGTCCTCTCGAGCACGGATGACGATCAGTTTAGACGAAGTCAAAGTTAGCCTAAAACACAATTTTCGATTCATCGTATTAACCATATTTGCTCTGAAATGTATCGTAATGTCAACAAATGTACACAAGTTATGGAAATTAACAAAGATTAACAAAACCTGTTATAAACAACCGACAATTTGAAATGATTTTGTTTGAAAATTATTTTTTATCTATACTCGTATTTAAGTAGCTATTCTTTTTATATTCAAACAGTATTATATATATACTGTATTATACTTACGTATTATATATATACAGTATTATACTTATACTTAAATACAAATAGCGATCAAAAATATTATTCAAACAAAATCACTTCAAATTGTCGGTTATTTATAACCAGTTTCGTTAATATTCGTTTATATATATATATATATATATATATATATATATATATATATATATATATAATCGAAAAGTCCTACGCATTTTTCCTTTTTCGGTTGTCGATTATTTGACGTCATCTATGGCCATAGACATATGTCAATCATTTTCACTAGCTATCGTCTTTCAAGCAGGTTGCTGTCTGTGCATTCTGCTTATGATATCGATCATATATTTGTCGCCTATTCCATGTATTTCTGTCATTTATGTTGCGTCCCAAATATATTTTCATCAATCATATTTATGCCGGTGAAAATAATATCCAACAGATGGAAGATCAGATTGGTTTCCGTTAATTTTAACTTGTTCTTTGCACTCATACAACTCTCGTTGATTTATGGTGCCTGCTTCGTATTTTACCAATAATCAATATCCGTAGGTTTGATGCACACTTCCCACACCAAGACAAGTTGTTAAGTGTAATCGCTTAATGGAGTGTTCATACGTCTTAATTAGTTGCTTCGTACCACTCGACCGAACGATATAATGCTGCTCAGTTCTCGCTACCGTATCTCATGCGCCCTCGTGGTGTTGTCGGTCAGCGCTTGTCTGTTGATATTTCAGCGTAATGTAAAAATTGACTTTAATCTCTGTTTTATTCGCGTATTTAGATAACCTTTAGATTATCTTATTTATTCGAACAATTGTTCTCATCTTTTACTATCATTTTTATTTATTCTATTATTGCCACAACGTTTCGACCAAAACTCACTGGCCACTTTCAGCTATTCCTTATTTTCATCGGATATAGATTATTTTCTCTGCGTTGATTAATCTGCGTGATGGCGTTTCTTTTGTTCTTCTTGAACCAGAATATATTTCTTCTTTGCCTGATGTGATGTGTGAACACACGACAGGTACCTGACAACAACACTTGATAAACCACTTTGCATTTCAATATATTCAGAGAGCTTTCGTGTTTTATAAGATTTTTTAAAATAAATAAAAACCTTCAATATCATTCATATAAATCTACTTAAAAACAAAATTTTGGATAAAATATAAACTACTCGATGTAGTTTCTGGTCACGCGACCAGTAACTGACAGCAACACTTGAGAAAACACTTAACAACATTCCAAGGTCATGAGCGACTTTTATTTTTGTATCTTTAAAGCTTCTAACAAATATATATATATATATATATATATATATATATATATATATATATAGTTGCCACAGCAGTTTCCTGTATTTGAGGATTTTTATTCTTAAGATAATTAATTTTAAATATACTTTGACATATTCAATTTATTTGAACTATTGTCGTCTCTTATTAGAAGTGCGTTAGAGTAAAAACGCTATGTCCAAGAAAGATTTTTCTTCAGACGTATTTTTGAATTATATGCCCTATTATATACGTGTCAATTATTTTCATTTTTATTATAATAAAAATTCGGTGGTACATCTTCGCAATAATTCAATCAGAATGTCTGGTAATGTTGAAAACTAGTGTGTCACTGAAAACTAACTTTCTGTTAGTTAAGGTCAACGAAGAAATAGAAAAACTTAAAGAGTAAATCCAAG
This sequence comes from Ascarosepion bandense, assembly GCA_037127315.1. Lineage (NCBI taxonomy): Eukaryota > Metazoa > Mollusca > Cephalopoda > Sepiida > Sepiidae > Ascarosepion > Ascarosepion bandense. The sequence continues at coordinate 544,939 of JBBBDQ010001742.1, read as the reverse complement.
ATGTTATGTTTTCCCTACCCCAAGAATTTCTGCCTAAGTCAATTGACGCGATTCCTGGGTGGCTCGAGATGGTGGCATCAAAATCTCGTGCCCATATTGAATTTTAAATAAAGCTTTATGCTAAACGCTTTCTTCACATATTCATCATTTATAAAAACTTTAGTACATAAATAAATAATAAATATTTTAAAATTGAGAATTATATTTCCTAACCCTGTATATATATATATATATATATATATATATATCTTTAAATACGCAATCTGTCTGATTTATTAATGTTATATTTATATCTCTTTGTAGGTAAGTAAGTTTGGTTCTATGACACAGCTTCAGTGCCGTCAAATTAATCTCTGAGAGACATGAGAAAAAAGTATAGTCGAGAAGCTTTTGATGTAATTAGAAAGGTAAGTACAATTTACATTAATACACGTATAAGTGTATGCTTATATTACTGTTTGGTTTTATATATATATATATATATATATATATATATATATTTGGAGGGAGCGACACACAAAAGATACTGGTATGTTATGAAATCGGGTTTAGTTCTTATTAGCTGCATGACATGTCTATTAAATCAACAGATATTTTTAAAATATGTGGGAGTAATATTTTTGATTGTAAAATGTGTGTGTTTGTAAAGAAACGCTTGACTTTCTAGGTGTATATTCAGCGTTAACTAGTATATCTATCTGTATGTGTGTAAATTTAATAAATGTGTCACCTGTATTAAAACAATATATATATATATATATATATATATATATATATATATATACATGAAAAATATATGTGAGGAATATCTTGTATGGTATATTAAATAGTATTATAAAGAAAGTAAATTTTTGTTTTAGGTCCCGAAGGCTTTTTCCCGTTCAAATTTATACAAAATAGCCTTAATTGTGTGCAAATGTATATGCTGAACTCAAATCACCATTTAGTTATTGACGAAATTTACCTTTATTGATCTTAACGACCAGAAAAATTCGAACTTCATCTCGTACTTTTTGTCTCCCGTAACTCTCACGAAGTCATGTAATTAACTGCAGAATGACTTTCGGCGTAGGCAACAATTTCGGACTATTTACTTCCTTTACTGAAATCTTCCTGTAATGAAAGTAATACGCGTAGAAAAAATGGCGTATTACTTTCATTACAGGAACAGGCGGACATTTCAGCAAAGGAAGTAAATAGGCCGAAAATGGAAAACTAATTAGCAACAACGTTTCGCCAGTTCTCATAGTCGATGTGGACCTGTGTTAGGGATGGCTGTAACATCATAAACATGAATCATGGATTTCACAAATATAGTGGATTAAAATGCTATTTTAACTCGATTTCAATATTCGTAATCTTGCGGGTCAGAGTGTATGATTAATATATATATTAGTCATTCACATCCAAGCCTGTTTCGCAGCTTATCAGTGTGACTAGACCCATCAACTTGTTTCTGGCCGAGATCGAAACTCAATCGATTTGGTGTCAGACGGAATCGCTACTCCCTAAGCCATAGGCGCATGGAATCAGAAAAGGGAAATTTTAACGTGTTGTATATAAGCAGTGTATACACACACACCAGTCACCGAAAGAACTCAATTCATTTCTAATGAGTAACGCATCTATCGCAGAAGTGGAAACTTTTTAAAAAATGTTCTTCTCTAGAGAACTCAGTCGTAATGAAATCATAATATATTAGTCATCCGCATACAAGCCTGTTTTGCTATATCACAACTCATCAGTGTGGCTGTATGTATGCATTAAAGATGTGATGGACAAATTATCGTAGTTGCGTAAATTAAAGTTAAAACTGACATTTCCTTTTAAGATATATTTACCAAAATTACACAAAGATATCTCGAAATACAAAAGAGTAAATTTGTTCAATAATATTCTCAATGTTATAAACCATAGTCTCCAGAATAATTTGTAAGCTTTTCTGGAATGTCACTTGGGTGAAGTTATTGAATGCTGTCATAATCCTTATCTTCAGTTTATCACTTGTGTTACAATGCGTTTTCTTTGTCTCTCACTCAACTGCACCCCACATATAATAATCAAGGGGGTTGCAGTCTGGGGAGTTATGTAGCCAAATGGAAGGGATGATGTGGCCAGAGAATTTGTCTTACAGTCATAACATGTTTCTCCTGCTTGTGATGAATGATTAAGAGTCCTGAAGCTTGACATAGGGTCTTCCATCAGCCATTCTTTTCACTTCGAGTAGCACTAACTTCTCATTGCATTTGATGTAGGCCTTTGTTTGAATCTGAGGCCCTGTTGAATGATAAATGGAGACATCTTCCATCAGCCATTTTTTCACCTCGAGTAGCACTAACCTCTCATTGCATTTGATGTAGGCCTTTTTTTTTAATCTGAGGCCCTGTTAGAAGATAAATGGAGACATAGCTTCGCCATAACTAGTGATCACTCCAAACACCATGATGTTGACTGGATATATTAATCATCTCTTTTTGAATATCCCACACTGTCCTCATATTGACACTTAAACAATCAGCAATGACGGTATTGATGCTTCCGGCGCGAATGCAAAACAGTACAGCATGCTGTTTCTAAATTCTTGGCACATTGAATTGAAATATGATGCTCTTTCTTTTTTAGACTGTGCCCAACAGACCAAAAGATGTCAACAAGAAAAAATTAACACCCTTCCGTGAAATTAAAAATAACAAATGGCGACAGTTTAAGGATTGCTTACCTTTATAATAATAAAAATAATTAATACAAGACGAAACCTTATTGCCAAATATCTTCTTTTTTTTTTTAATCATTTCACCAATAGCAAGGCAGAAATGCCACTGATGAGCTGGGGGATACTTAACTGTAAAAAGATTAATTAGAAAAGAGTACAAACTAGTTAGAAAAGAGCAATAGAAAGCTGATAATGCAGGTGCGATGACAGATACATAGGTGGAGAGAAAGGGAATGTTATACGGGGGTGGGGAGAGAGCTAGAGTCCAGTGGTTAATAGATGAGTATTGACATTGCATTTAAATTACTGGAGGTTGTAGCCGTCAGGAAAGCAAGAATATGGGAGCGAGTTCCACAGGCGGGAAGTGCGAGAGAAGAAGCTGCAGGAGTAGAATTGTCGTCTGCATTTGGCTAACCTGACTGTGAATGCGTGGGACCCAGTTGCCAATCTGGTTTCACGAATAAACACCTGTTGTGGAGGCACCAGTGACTTAAGTTAGTCCGAGCAGAAGCCATGAAAGTATTTATAGAACAGACAAAGGGAGGCCACATTTCGACGGTGGGGAAGTGGCTGCAGTCTAGCCGCTAGATCAGTACCTATCACATTACAGACTCTCCTTTGTAGCCTGTCGAGAACACTGAGGTGAACGGCATGGGCGCCTGACCATAAATTGCAGCAGTACTCCATGCACGCACGGATGGTTGACATGTATATATGCAGGATGGATTCAGACAGAAAAAACATCCTGGATCGGCAAAGTGACCCAACCTTCTTAGCAGTAGATTTAGCTATGGAATCAATAAAGTGGTTCCATATCTGATTTCTCTTTGCTGAAGTTAAAATTGGGCCACAGCATTCCAACTGATTGACATAATATGATGTGGTCATTAAGCTAGACTGCAATCACTCCATCACGCTAAAGATTTCCTCATTGTTGAAATGTGACTTTTCTTTATTCCTTTCAATCTAATACCGTAATCTACAACGCTGCACTAATATGAAGTGAACCGATGTTGTTAAACTCGACCGATTGTATTCTTCCGGCGGCTAAAATCAATTGTCTTCTCATTTGGAATAACCAAGCACTCATAAATATAAGAACAGTTCTCAAGATGACAATTATAGATTAAAGATTCTGACTGCATTCCTAATCGAATCTATTTTCTTTTTTTTTGTTTGCTATGTTATTATGTTTCTATCTACTTAATCTTTCTACCATATATATATATATATATATATATATATATATATATATATATATATATAAATTAGAGAAAATTTTCAAAATTTAAAGATGTCGGATGTACATTTCAACATAGGATCTCTGACAGAGATACCACGTCACGTCAGTGACATTGTTTTGTTCCAAATGGCGAAGGCCCTGGGGTAAAGTGGGGAAGGAGCCAGGTTAACAACGGTCACAAAGTAGAACAGGACAGAGCTGGTAGTGGCGAGGTTACAGGGTGTAGAGACAAGAGATAGACGGGTATCAAATATCAAATGGTAGAGGCTAGTGAATGTTTACAGAGGTTTGAAACGGTATATTTAGGAGGGGGGGAATTGACTTAAATTCAGTTTCAATATATGATTTTAAAAATTTTTATTTAAGTTTATTTAATTAAACCTTGTAGATAGGAGCGAGCTAAATGCAAATTACAGGAAGTTATCAGTTTAAAAATTATTAGAGAAAAAAAAATATATATATACATATATGTGTTAACCAAGGAAAAAAGTGTTTAATAAAAGAATCCATATTTTCTAAAGATAGGCAATTAAAGGAGGTTGGGATAGGGAGGTAGGGTGGTTAAAATACTTTTTAAGGTTAACGTTAAGGCAAAATTAAGATTAAAACTTAAATTGTATCGTTTTAATTTATATTCTAACATCTAGTCAACGGGGATTTAAATTCTAAATTTAAGTATTCAAAATGTTTGCCTTGTGGCGGCACTTACTGAAGAATTCCCTCCTAAGATTCAGTAGCCGGTGTTGGTGGGGATATTTTAATATTGAAATTTTTTCCAGTAAACATAGACAGAAAATTCCTCGGAATACTCTTCCACTTCGGATTAAAGCAAAACAATATATATATATATATATATACTAACAAAATAGTAATATCGCCAAGACCTACCTGACGAGCCGTTGTGCGAAACCGCGGTAGGTCTTGGCGATATTACTATTTTGTTAGTGTGTTTGCTCTGCGTTACTGCCTTCTAGTTAAATACTTTTCGGTTGTGTGTATCGAGCACTTTTCTTTTCTGGTTGTTTGTTCCGTTAGAGGGTTTTTTTTTCTTTTTACTGGGAGGAACCGTATGTATTGTCGGTCCCACGCAGTTTTCTTTTTTTCCCCCTCTTTGCCCAAAGCTTTATAGCCGAGGACAATAACGGATTTAGATTCTGCTGGTCATTCATGGTCTTAAAAAGTCCCTTCTATAAAATTTTGAGATTAGAATACACGCAGAGTCGGTTTAATAATTATTATTATTATTATTATTATTATTATTATTATTATATATATATATATATATATATATATATATATATATATAAATATATATATAATAAAAATGGAATATCTGGAAATCGGAATGCAGAAATTTTAATTTTCTAAATGGTGTACATCTCAATTTTCTTTGGCTTTATCAAAACATAAATAAAAAAATCAAAAGAAAATTATCAGTCGTTCTGCTATAATGATAATTTTTTTTTTAGATCCATGATATCCTCAGTATTCTTCTCTATAACCAGAATCTTAATGCCTTAACTCTCTTTTTCATCAGTGAGGATATTGTCTAACATTTACTTTCATATAGGAATTATTATCATACATAACCATTGTGAAATCTTTTCTTTTGGTTTCATCTTGTTAAAATTTTCAAAGAAGTTGTCATATTTTAAATGTGTCATTCTTTCTCATAATATAATAACCCAACTTATGACGTTGCACTAACAGGAAATGAAGGAGGCGTTCCTTCAGTCAACAAACTGTCTACTTCCAGCAACTAAAATCAGCCATTTGTGATTTGTTAAGAACGAAGCACTCACAAATAAGCGACTAGTTCTCGACTTTATATAAGTATAAACTTAAATAAACTTGATAAATAAATCATGAATATATACAAAAATAAATAAATAAATACACCACTGTTAAAGTGGTTGCTGTAAGTTCAATCTCCTGACAGGACAGTGTGTATAGGACTCCGTGTAAAGAAGGTGAACACTACTTGAACACTTCTCAATGAATATTTGGTTTACAAGCCCATGTAAAGTGAAATTATTTAATACTTTTAAGAAACACCAGATTCTGGATGCAGAGGTGACAAATGTTTATATTAATTCAGTTAATGCATTATAACTGATATCGAGCATTTCATATTAAGTAAGATTGCATTTATCCGTAAACCACTGGAAGTCAGCCATGGTGACTTCACGTAGTATTTCAAGTCACTACTAAATATATATATATATATATATATATATATATATATATATATATATATATATTCATTTCAGTAAAAATGAAAATTGAGCAATGTAGCTATTGGGCGCGTAATATGATATGCGCTAATAAGACTGCCTTCTTCCACCGGACGCCCCGTGGCCCAGGGGTAGATTCGCCGACTGACGCCAAATCTGTCGGGTTTCGAGCATGGGTTGTGCAGCAATCGGAGCCTAGTCATACTGATGAGCTGTGATACAGCGAAACAGATCTGTCTGCGGATGACAATTATATATATATATATATATATATATATATATATAATGTGAGTGTGCGTGTGCTATAAAATTGTTGGCGCCTCCCCATTTCTCACCCTGTTAATCGTCAGATTCTAAAACAAACAGCCATATAAAGATTATAAAAACAAGTTTTTGCAGCACATTAAAAGAAAATGCCAAGAAATTTGGTACATGAAAAAATAAGCTATCCGAACATCAACCAACAATAAGAAATGTAAACGTAGAACCATTGGTTCTCCTTAAACAAAGCACAACAGAATAAGAATTGGGGACACACTTGACGAATATTCTCGAACCAGAAACTACATCTGGGTGTAACCACTGCAACCAATTACTCACCGTCTATCATATCTTGATAGAATACAAAAAGAACAAAATATTGCCCAAATAATTAGATATCTGAAAAAAATAAAATACTTCCAGCTTTTAGCGAAAATAAAGCTTAATATCTCAACCATACAACATATATTTTCAAATACTCCGAAGTGGTGATATTTTTAAAACAATTTTAAAATCCTTAGAGCAACTTGACGCATTCTGAATCATTCTTGAATAGAAAATCTGCCTTCAGACAATTTATTTGCTGGTAAAAATTATAGGTAACCTATAGTTACTTTTTGTTCGAATCCTTTATTTTACGGAAGTATACTGTTCTCGTCCCACTGCTCAGAACTAGAGATATCGTCTAGTTCTTATTCAGTAACTGTATGTTATTGCTCGACCGTTTCCACTGGGAGTAAGAAAACACTGTCAGATCTAAAGACTGAACTCACCACCACTTTGTCACCAAATTCACAAAAATCTGGGCTCATTACCCTACTGGGGTAATTTACCCCGGGGTTGGGAACCATGGCTGTAGAATAATAACGAAGATGAGAAAAGCATTCCGATTATTAATATTGTGAATACCTCATCGTAGCAACTCAGACAAAAGTTGTTTTTTATAATTATGTTTGCTTTGTCATGTACTTTTCTGCAAGCTGTTCATTCTGGTACTGGAATTTCTTTGATAAATCTACTTCGTACGTGATCAGAAACCAACAACAAATGAATACTTCTTCATGTCTATGGCCTTCGTTCAAGTACTTTTGAGATATAGACTCATTCATGCATGAGTGCTTCCCCCTTTCAGCTAACAATTTATTGCAGAATTTAATAAGGTAGAGGCGTTTCTAGATGGTTCTTATCTAAGAGAGAGATGCGCGGGGAACATTATTAAATTACGCAAAGAACATTGAAGGTTTGAGCTTTATAGTAAAAATAATTGAAGAAACATCTCAGATCGCTGCAACATGCTAAAACCAAATTCTACGTAACATTTTCCTCCTAAATAAATGTTGTTTCTTTTGCGCGGCCGTTGCTGTTAAAGTTAACAAAGTTAATGTAGAATATATAAAAAATCTATCTAATCCTTCTTATTCTGCTAAGATTTAATGCAGATTAAGCTGCTTTAACAGTGAGAGCCATTTTTACAGTTTGGGTACTGTTTAATGTGACCATTGAAGTATTGGTAAATATAAATTTTTTAAAACGTGCATGTCAAAAATCGTATATAAATATACAGTACTGTGCAAAAGTATTAGGACAAGAACTATTTTATCATTTATGAGGCATCAAAATATAGTTTAAAATCACCCCTGTCCTAACACTTTTGCACAGTACCGGTAGTGTGCAAAAGTATTAGGACAGGTGTGATTTTACTAAAATCCTCACCGAAATTCAAATACAGGATGAAAAGACAAGTAAATTGCTAATAAATATTGATTATTTATATCTAGGTGTAAAAGAAATGTATAAAAAAGAAATATTTAACTTTATTTTCTATTAAACAAGTTATTTTGAAACTACTCATTATTCTATTATTCTTGGATATGACTGACTTTGTTCTTATCCCCCACTCTTGAATTGATAAATCCAATGTTACTTTGCAAGACACACTTTAGGAACAAAACAAACTTGCTTGCAGGAGATACCATTAAATACATTGAAGAAGCTTGTGATGTCAATGCCTGACAGAATGAAGACTGTGATAAAAGCAAAAGGCTATTATACTAAATAGTAAATTTATTTGGTAACAAGTATTTTTCTTGTTAAAGTATTTGTTAAGTAAATCAATAAAATTACTTAAATTAAATTGTTTATTTCTGTCAATATGCTTCATAAAAGATAAAAGTAAAAATTGAGCTTAAATAATTAAACTTGAAAGATTATATAATGTTTCAACAAGATGGAGCTCCTTGTCACTTTGCTCTGCGTATTAGTTTCTAAATCAGGCATTTCCTAACAGATGGATTGGAAGGGCCGGACCATATAAAATTTAATTTTTATGGGGACATGTGAAAATAATTGTGTATTAGAAGATTTAAAAGCTAAAATAACTAATGTGGTTTCAGGCATTACTCTGAATTAGTTGTCAAATGTTTTCCGTAAACTGCAAAATCGTATAACCCTTTGTATAGCTAATGAGGAAGGATAGAGAAAACTTAAATAAAATTTCAATAAAACTTTAAGATATATAGATTTACTTCTTTCTAATCCATTTTACAAATTATTTTTAGCGCAAATACAAAAATGTTATAATTATATATATATATATAGCATATTGAGTGCTGGTTTCAGTAATGTAATGCTAAATTCAATTTAACGCAGCTGTTATACGGTAGCACAACGCAATCTTCTGGTACTGAATTAAGACTGAACGTTACATCTTTACATTTATAGTCGAATTGAATTGCTACATTGACTTTGTAGCTGCATCTATTGCAAGGAATGTTAGGTTACTGTGTTTTTGTCATCAGAATCAATTGTGCACATTTATAATTTTATAATTCAGTAGCCGGTGTTGGTGGGGGTATTTTAATATTGAAATTTTTTCCAGTAAACATAGACAGCACCTATCACGAAAATTCCTCGGAATACTCTTCCACTTCGGATTAAAGCAAAGCAATATATATATATATATATATATATATATATATATATATATATATATATATATAATAATAATAATAATAATAATAATAATAATAATATATTAAAAGTAGTTTCAATATCTGGTCGGCTGTTCCCGCTATCCATCTTAAATATTTCGACAAAATCCAGAGAAGATGCGCAATATAATCGGTCGTGACTTGGCAGCTCCCCTTCAGTCACTTCTTCCCCGACGGGATGTGGCTTCCCTTTGTCTTTGCTGCAAGTATTTCCATGGCAAATGATCTGACCACATGTATTTACGCGTTGGGCAAGACTGGCATGTATATTTTGTTCAGTGATGTAAAGTATTTTTAGTATAATCACACATAAACACACTCACAGACAGACAGACAGACACACACACACACACACACACACACACACACACACACACACACACACACACACACACACACACACACAAAAATTGTTCTGCACAATTATATTGTAGAACTTTTGAATATTTTTCATTTATAATCGAGTTATTTCGCTACCTTGGTTTCCACCATCAGTGGTTTCTTCAGGCGATTTTTAATAACTTTTTATTATTAATAATGTTAATAAAAATCGGCTGAAGAAACCACTAATGGTGGAAACAAAGGTAGCGAAATAACTCGATTATAAATGAAATATATATATATATATATATATAATCCAAAAAGATAATCAGGTAGGTAAATCCTAAAAACCCGATCTTAATTAATATTAATTTCATTAATATTAAAATTGATCAAGGTGGAGGGCTGAATGCATATATTAAATTTTAATTACAGAGCCAAATATAAAAATAAAACAAAATTTCGATGTTTAAATTCGTTGAATATCTATTTCTACGAGGACTTCCTCGCGTCTTCAGCAATGAAATATATATTTAATCAAATTCAAATGACAAAAGATTTCATACCAACGGAAGTCAAAAAAAATTTCTATCCACAGGAAAATAAAAATAGGTGGGATTAATAATTTTTGAATTTAAAGAAGTAAACAGGGAAGCAGACAGATACCTATGTCCCTTCTTAGAAGAAGACACCTGTCTTCCTTATCTGAGTTGAATGTTTAAAAGTTGAAATTTAGCCATGACTAGGGGAACAGAAGTGGTAGGGGGAAGAAAAGGCAAAAGGAACTGTGGATGGAACGTTTAAATGTAAGGTCAATAGACATCTCCAAACACACTATCCTGCTCCCATTCTATCAAGCACTCTTCCCATCTGCCTAACCCTCATCCTCGCTATCCTTACTCATCTGTCACCTTCCTCCTGAAATTCCCTATGTCTAACCACTCCTTCTCTTTACCTTCCCTTATGTAGCCCCATGCGCAATAGTGGCAGTGGAATGCCTTGCTTGGGGTGAGACGATTAAAAAAAATGGTAGATACTAAGATAGGAAAAAGAAAAAAGGAATCTATAAGGCTGGGATCAGTCATTGGTAGTGGGGTTCAAATTTACTAGTTGGAATTTAAATTAATTAATATATAAATTTATCAATTAAACATTAATTTAGTTTCCTAGACTAAATTCAAAATTTAAATCTAAGTATAAACGTTCACAAATGTTGCTAATGAATTATTTTCTTAAATTCAAGAGTAGTTACTGGTTAGGGTTTTTTAATATTTGTATTTTTTTCCTGTAAACATACATTGCAACTATCTTGAAAATTCCTCGGGATACAAGCTGAGCTTATCAGTTTTCAACTACCTATAGGGTTTAGCACTTCTGCCTTCATTTTGTAAAATCTTCGTGAAAGGGCTGTTTGGTATTTTTGATTTGCGTTGGAAAAGGAATTATTGTAATAACGTTGCTTAAAGACCCCCGCCTATATACCAATATAGGTCCGGTAATTTTTTTCTGTCTTTGGATGGTGAGACTTGAGCCTCGTAGATTACCTGGATGGATTTGCACTTGTCTTCCACTGGGCAGATACTCACGGAGCTACAGTTGCATTCATTAGAAATTCCAGACCTAGAATCGGTATTATGTAAATTTTTCAGAATCTGCATATTGTGAGAATTAATGATGTCGTCCATATTTGGGGTACAGGAATAGCTAATTTTTAATGTGTTTCTATTAAAGACTTTCCATTGGGATATCGTTGTTATTGAACTGTTTATTTATTAACTTGAAAAAATATTTACCTATATTAATATTAGTTAGTTTGCTGTATGGAAGGTTAAACCATATTACCTTTCTTTTTCTACAATTATTTTTATTTTTGGTATTAGATGTTATTATAAATGGCCATTAAGTAAATTTGAACATCGGAATTTGTTTTATTATATATATATATATATATATATATATATATATATATATATACTACCGGCCATAATTATCAGGGAATCCCAGTTTTTAAAAGAAATTGTGTATTTCATATTTTTAGTATTTGTTGCTAAGTGAATAATTTTAATGAAAATTGAATTGTTATTTTGTTAATATTTCACAATGACATGTGCATCAAATAAACTCTTCTGGTATACACTTTTGTGCTATTTTCCGCGTGGCAGTCTCTTCTTATTGCCTTCCTGGCTGCCTTGTAAAATTTTACAAAGTAATAATAACAAAAGAACCATTCTATTTTGCTTTAGAATTATTCATATGGCAACACAAACTAAAAATTGTATGAAAACTGGGGTGGTCTACTTATTTTTGCCGGAAGTATATATATATATATATATATATGTATGTATAATGTTTTGGTCATAATAGAATTAAAGCAGTACCCAGTTGTATTAAAAGTGGACATTGTTATTTCCGCAACCTAGGTTTCAAATCTTCGGCATTATCAAGCAATTTATAATAATTTATTTTTCAGCGGACATTTATAAAGAATGCAACTGCAAGAAGAAAAGTAAATGTCCACTTCAATGACTTTGCAACACAAAAGTAGTCATTTAAAAGGCAAAATCCATGACTTAAATCATAAATAAAATATATTTGGGTTCAACCAAAGACACTTTTAAGACCAGGTGGCTCAATTACAAGTCTACATGCAAAATAGAAAAGTTTAAAAAACTGTACAAAATTGGCTAGCCATGTGTGGAAATTAAAATCAAAATATCAAAAAGAACCAGGCATAACGGGGAGTATAGTAAAAACATCTAAGCCTTACAACAGTGACAAAATATGTAAACTCTGCCAGTAAGAAAGGTTAAAGATTATGCTATTCCCAAACAAAAACGAACTATTGAATGAAAGAACAGAAATTATGACTAAGTGTAACCACACTAAAAATAATATCTCTTAGGTTCATACAACCATGGATGAAAACGTCATAATTCCTTGTAAGTTTAAAAATTGCGCGTTCAAGAATTACCTACTACCTTAGTGTTCAAAAAAACAAAAACAAAAAAAAAGTACACCGTTACATGAGCGTTCTTAATAAAACAAAAGAAAACGATAAATGGTTGGTTTAAATAAGTTATTGCAAATCGCCCGAAACACAACTCAGGGTAGAAACCGAGGTCGCATAATAACTCGTTTACAAATGGAAAATATTCAAACGTACTACAATATAATTGTATTGAACACTTTTTAATACAAATGTACACTGGTCTAATCTTATTATGACCAGAAACTAAGTAAATAAACAATCAATATATATATATATATATATATATATATATATGCGCGTCCGTGAGTGGGTTTGAATGTGTGAGGGATTTGATGTTTAATGCAGATATATTTCTAAGGACGTATTTCTGTTAAAGTTACTTATCCCCATATAATCTGATTAATAACTTTGTCGAATGTGATGAAAGTAATACTGAAACTTTTGACTTATTGCCCAAATGATATTTTAAAGACAACTAGCGCCTCCTCGACCTCAAACTCTCAGCCGACCTCAAGTAGAATTACTACACTAAATCAAGATACATTTACTGCAAGGAAGGTCGGATCACTGTATCGAGACAGAAAGTTTTCTAGTCAGATCAATCTTGTATATATCCACAAATAGAAATCTACCATTCGTTCCTGCATTGCATATTGCTGCCATAACGGGTCACGTGCTCCTGTTATTCCTCTCACGGTTCTCGAAAAAAACCCAAAGGAGGAACTCCTATGTAATCGATCCCAATTTGACAGCTTGACATCAGTCACTTTCTCACCGACGTGATGCGACTTCATTTTGTCTTTTGTACAAATATTTTAACGGCTTCTGCGCTGATGAGCTGCTTTTCTTAGTGTCCAAACCATATAAATTTACACGTGCAAATAGATTCAAAACTAGGTCCCAATTTTTTACCGTCAGAATAGCAAATATAACCCCAAAATTTACTGTAATTGTTGCTTTTCTCGCACTTCCTCTTGTGGAATTAATTTCTGTATACTTGCTTCCCTAACAGCTTCAATTTCCATAAGGTTAATTGTAATGTCAATTGCCATCATTTATCTACTTGATTCTATCAGTCTCTTTTCCTTTTTTTGATATCTCCTGTAACATTTTGTTCTCTTTTTTTTTTCTCACAACAACTCCATTCCCATCAGAGACAGTACAGTCTGGCTTGAGCTGATACGATTAGAAAGGAAAGGTGATCGTGTCTAAAGAAATCATCAAAGAACACACTTATTACTTGCATGTTAACTTGAAGCGAGTGTGGAAATGTTGCATCGCCATTTTTCCTTATCAAATAAACGAAGGCATTATTCTAAATCTAGAAATTATTTACGTAGCTTGAGTAATGCTGGTTTGCAGTAGAGTTTCACGGAACGTAGAGCAAGATAATTAAGAGCCAAAGGCTGAATTTTGCCTATGTGTCGCATATTTGATTTGCATTGTTTTAAATGCAAAAGCAATTTATTTGAAGGTTAGAAATAATGAATGCTTACTAAATTATGTATTAAGTTTAGTTAATTATATTACAAAGTTGCCATAAATTGGAAACCGTTTATTTTGCATATGAAAATTTCATCTTAATAATGTGATTATATTTACGGATATCATTACATTTTTTGCACATCTGACAAATTCCACACACACACACACACACACACACACACACACACATATATATATATATATATATGTATATATATTTCTTGACTTATATATATATATATATATATATATATATATATATATAATTTTTGTGTAGTGATACTATGAATTTATAAACCATTGTAACAACTAGTACAATATATATATATATATATATATATATATATATATATATATATATATTGTACTAGTTGTTATAATGGTTTATAAATGATACTATGAATTTATAAATCATTGTAACAACTAGTACAATATATATATATATATATATATATATATATATATATATATATTGCACTAGTTGTTACAATGGTTTATAAATTCATAGTATCACAACGAGTACAATATATATATATATATATATATATATATATATATATTGTACTAGTTGTTACAATGGTTTATAAATTCATAGTATCACTATACATAAATTTTCGCGTTTCGAAGATGCTATGTGCGCTTCTCATAGGATGAAAAGTTGAAATGAAAATTAAATGGTGCAAACGGTTTATTTATAGTTATATGATGTTTAAGTGAATGTGGGGTGGGAGCTTATTCTAATTTTCTCGGCCGAATTGTAGCCTTAGAGATATAGCTCTGGGTTAAGAGAGGTAGCTTAGTTGAAGACAGGTTCCTTATTTATTTTGTCTGCGTAGTTCTTATATTGGGATTTATGTTTTTTTTAAGGAACGCTAGACATCTTTTGTTTATTTTACTGCTGTCTAAGTGTGATGGGAGTGGCGCCGCTGTTAATGAGAACGATGTAAGTAAATGTTAGTGGAAGTTTAAAATGATCTAGCCGTCCGTTTGTGGTTCTAGAAGTGCCGCTTTGGTTTAGGAGAAGGGTGTGGGGTAGCTTAGTTTGGACAGGTCCCTTTTTCGTTTAGTTTAGGTAATTTTATATTGGGATATATGGTTTTTAATGCAATATGTACAATGAATTTATAAACCATTGTAACAACTAGTACAATATAATGCTCGACGTCGTATCGAGCACTCTTTATAAAAGTAAATGCATGAACAGCAGCTAAAAAAACCTACAAGTTCTACAACTTTGTTACAATTTACTATATATATATATATATATATATATATATATATATATATATAGATAGATAGATAGATAGATAGATAGATAGATAGATAGATAGATAGATATGAACAAATTCCTTTGATGGAACCGACGGACAACTCTTATTCATATTCGGTCTTTCATATGGAAACGACTTATGAAAAAAGAAATAGAAAAAGATCTAATTGTAAACATACTTACTCAGTAGGATGCTTGAAGTTTAGACTCCACAGGCCAAGCAAAAAGCCTTCCAGTCAGTTAAGTGCCATGCGTGATACACGCTTTAGGCGGTCATGTGTGACATGACTGACTCGGCAGAAGATTGTCCTGCAGTAGGTTGTCATTGCTTTCTGCGGTAGACTGATTTTAGCCAAAGCTATAGAAACCAATCTGTTCTAATATTTATCCCATAACTGGAGGGAGGAAACAGACTAATACATTTTCCAAGAGTATTTCGTCGTAAATGAATGCAAGGAATTCAACTACAATTCGAACACGGCTCCTCGATTTGACATTTCGAGTCTATATACACTGCGTCACGACGCTCATTCCAAAAATGAAGGAAAAAAAAACCAGCAACCTAAAATCTTATCAAAAGTTGATTCAAGGCGTAACGTGCATTTCATGCTCAAATGTTTATCAAATGTCTTGAAGGTAAGAGAGGACGTAGGGCTATATAACCCGTGAATGTTCTAAAGCATCACGGAAAATAAAAAAAACAACTCATTATAAAACTGCATAATTACACCTACACAGGCAAAAAGAATGCACTCAAAGAACAACAATAACCTGTGGATGGGTTAAACTATTTTTGTAAACAAGCATAGTATATATGCTAGACAACGACAGTAATTTTTCAATAAAATGTTTTTATTCCCGTAAATCCTTGAAGAGCCTAAGATATCAGCAGCAGTTTTTGATACTTAGGCTAGGATGGAGGAGGACTGCTAAGATGCTAAAAATATTGTAATTTTGGAGATTTTTAGAAAAGGAACATTTTGGCAGACGCTAGGTAACGTAAACTTTTGGCACGTTGTTTAGAGATTTGATGTTGTAATTATTATTATTATTATTATTATTATTATTATTATTATTATTATTAATATGGCTGGTTTTGATTTTTCGCGCAACTGGTTAGTCGTTTTTAATTATTGTTTTACATTTTTGAATGTCCGTTGGCATATATGTTGGCTTGAGAAAAGAAAATTCTGTTTTAGGAATGAATTATCTTTTCTAATCCAGAACACACACACACACACACACACACACACACACACACACACACACACACACACACACACACACATATATATATATATATATATATATATATATATATTTGTAGTACTTTATTCCTTTTATGTTATGTTGGTTATTCTTTCTCTCCACAATTTTTCTTCTGCAGCTTTTAATAATTTTTTTCCATCTTCCCGAAAATCTGCTTCATAATTCATTGCTCAATTTCGCCAAGTGTTTTTTTAATTTCCCTGGTCCGTTCAACGTTAAGCTGTCTTGTGAAAATCAAATTTTCCAAGCCCTTTTCTCTTCATGAAGTGCGCCATATCTTCATTTTTCACTTCCTATTAAGTATAATTATCATTTTTGGTGTCATTATCTCTCGAGTTTCGCTGTTGCATCATTCATTTTTCGTAGGTTTTCGTCGTATTAAGAGAGAAAAAAACTTACTAAAGGCATCGTCTGTGAGATCCACATTTCGGTTGAAATTTTATCTGCACTATGGTGCATTATGTAAGAAATTTGATATTCATAAGTAATTTTTAATTAAATTTTGAATGTTAGACTTTCGTCGTCACTGTTCGATTTCGTGAGCAAAATGTGTCATTTTGAGTAACTCAGTGAAATCAGGCATTATGATTCAATTAAACAATTATGTTTAACACCATTTACATTGTTTTTTTTTTTATTGTAATGTTTACGATGTTTCGGTAGTTGTATACTCCAGCCTTCTTCAGGTGCTAAAGATTTTAAACCAAACCCTATATTACAATATCGGTTATATCAATGCCATTGCATCTGTGATACCACTTCGGGCAACCATGTAGTTATCTCTCTTTAATTTAACTATCTAATGTATGTGTTCACCACTGCTGTAGCGTGGTATTGAACTCGCAATTCTTTGGGTCAAGTCACAGAAACTAACCAAAGTCTATATCCCCTGAGCCATGTGTCCTTGAGGACAAAAGAAAAGAATCAGAAAAAGGATTAAAAGACTATGTTATGTGTAAGTTTAGATAATTAGAAATTATTTACAATTAAACATATTAATAATTACTTTTTTAGTTCAAACATATGTAATTAGATATTATTTACAATTATTTATATATGTTTATGTCTATATAATGTCGTTATCGTGATGCAAGTGGTGATTATTCCACGCTGTGAACATCATTAAAACTTTGGTTACATAGATCACATTGAGGTAACAAAAGGACACATAAATTGCTGTATGTTTCTTCATCTACCTGAATGCACTCAATGCCACCAATTTTGTAAATACGCGGACGAATTTGAAGATTCAGTTGTATCAGTATTTTTTCTGCATCAAGACTATGCCGTTAAGCACTAATCGGAAACTGCAATAAGTTAATACTTCAATTGATCGCTTGGAGTTTCTGCATTTACCTTTGTAGATGAATCTAAAAGAAAGAAAAGAATATTAAAGAACAATATATTTTTTTCATCATCAACTAGTCGTGTAAGAGAATAAAAAAGAACCAGGAAGAACCATGACTTGTGGGACTAGAAATCTAATGATTCCACACAAATATCAGAAAAGAAGTTAATCAAATATGTCTCAAATTACAGGAAACGAAAAATAGATTTGGAATACAAAAAGAACTACTTATTCGTTTCATGTATTGAATTAAAATTTCAGTTTGCGAGAAAATCGTCTTACTGAATTCGATTCAATCAAATGAGTGATAATTTAAAATACTTTTTGGCTCGCTTATGCCAGAATTAGAGATAAGGTTTCTACTTTAGTTTATTTCAACTAACTTCTGTATATTAAGTAACAATTGTCCTCAAATGATATCCAATTATATTGTTTGTTATAACAAAAAGATTTTGTATAGGCATTAAATGAAAGTAATTAAAACTTTCAAATATTCTTTCTAAATTATGTTAATTATTTCATAATTAAAGCAATTTTTATTCATTTTTCAGTTGGAGTTCAACTAAAGAATAATCCAACATTTGCTGATATCGTTTCCGAGAACCCATCTCCGCAGAATTTTCTCTGATTTAGTTTACTCGTGACTACAATAACACCACGGCTGTCACTGCACATCCTTTACCTCAAAACTATAAAATAACCTAGATTAATCTATACACACTTTGGCCCTATTCATCATTTTATTATTTTTAGCAACAAATGTTTTCTTAACTGAAATGTTCTTTCATCTGTCTTGTCTAAAATATGGGAAAAATGACTAATACGAAATCGTTTAACAGTAACCAGGTATCTATTTTTTAAGGAATTTAGATTGTTCAGTTATTCCAATTTTTTGTTAAATGTAAAATGTATGTTCTTCAATATTGCAATGTCATCAAAGATGAAGGAAAAACTTGAATCAACTAAAATGTGGTTCTACAGAAGGAGACTGCGGATATCATGAACCGAGCATGTGAGCAATAATGAAGTGTTGGAAAGGATGGAAATGAAAATAAAAATTAATATTGAGCATCAGGAAGAGACAACTAAAGTTCCTGGGACATGCAATGAGGAAAGAGGGCTTAGAGAACCTGATACTAACAGGTCAGATAGAGTGAAAAAGAAAACAGAAGAAAGCAGCGGATAACATACTTGACGGCCTAAGCAGGTGGATGACAGAACGGTGGTTGCGAGATATTAGAGGAGAAAGCGTGCTAAGAGCCACCAGGGATAGGGAGACGTGGAAGGCCATAATCCTCTACGTCCTGAAGTGGCAAGGTACATAGAAGAAGAAGCATATTCTTCTATAGCTGTGGTTCCTAAACAGTGCACTGAAGATAATCGCAGGTGGAGCGCAATGATTGAAAGATAAAGATTTAAGAACTGTTTCAGAGATTTTATATGCCAAAAATATTTATGATTTGGAAATGTAAAATATCATTGTACATTACTTTTAATTGCATGCTTACTTCCTAATATACAAGTCGTTGAGAACTAAATGACATTTGTTTAATGATTAGACCAATAAACACCTAGAAATAAGGCCATCGTATCCGAATTGAGGGTTTTAGAATGCACACCAGAAATCCATTTCGACCAGTTACACGGCGCGGTCTATCATATTTATGGCCATCGTCAGTGTGTACAATAGTTTAGATGCTATAACATATAAATCATGGTTTTATATATCGAAGACAAGAGAAAGCAACACGAGACCTACTTGATGGGCTTGTGCAAGTAAATGGTAAGGTAGTGTTTGGGAGAGATATCAGGAAGAAAACTGCTAAGAGCTACAAGGCACGGTGGTTTTTAGTTTTTTGAATTCTTCACCTCGACTGGCTGCAAACAAACGCTAGAAACAAGTGAGACGCTGCAATGAACCCTTTGTTTAATAACAAAAATGTTTAGATTAAAAACTTTCCAAGGTATTTTTCTGACGGTAGGAGCATCGGTATTATCTATAATTTAAAGTCGGCATGAGAAACCAAATACTTCTGGCTGACAACTGCTTCTCTACAGGCACTTCCACTGTACATATATATAAATGTATTTTGTTATGTATTTTCATTTCCTGTTAGAAAATCTAGACCATAATTATATTAGAAAATGTAACATACAAGCAAACAAATCAATAGTATATATTCGAAGGGACCTTTTTATAATAAATCTAGTGTTCATTATTCTACAGGGATTACTGGTTCGATTCTTTGAATTTACGTGTGTTAAATGAACATATCAAAAACAGAATTTATGAAGAAAATTTAAACTTTGAAGATAGTTTTAGAAGGCAATAGTTCTTTTAAAACCCGAAATTCACAAGACATAGGTAACAGATAATTATTGTTTTTTTTTTCTTTTTTTGGATTGGGTTCCTTCAAAATATCAGCCTAGATAAATAACGCACACATACCAACATCATATAAATAATGAAAATAAGAATACGACATAATAACAGAATCCCACATCGGAAAAAACCTGATTCATGAAGGAACCGTATGATGCAGGATTTAATTTTTTTAGGAATAAAAACCAGTAGACTCCACAAGTGATATGAAGTATAGGGAGCTGGTTAATGTTTTTTTTTTTTTTTTTGTTCGGTCTTGTGTCTTACTTAACCGAACTCCCCACGGCTTACAAGTTTTATGTTGAATAATATTCATCAGAAGGGTTTTCATCAGAAGGTTGGTTGTCAGTTGTTGGAATGTGTGGATTAGTGTAGAAGAGTGGAAAAAATAGACACTTTGAATGTAAAATAGAAATTTATTAAAAGAAGAAATAACAAGAGTTGTAGGAATTAATTTTCAATTATAAACCTTAGTAAGAAGTTATGAGTAGAGTTCGTATTCAATAATAAGGTTTTTTGTAGTAGTAATTATTGAGATAGAGAAAGAGAGAGAGGGGACAATCTCCGGGTCACTTGAAGTTGAGTGTTACATCTTAACGTGTGTCATCAAAACGCCTCCTCTGAAATGACAGTTGTGACCGGTCAGAGACCATCCTTAAATATTCAATCCAGTCCGTGGGGTGGCTCAGAAACGATGTTTTTCTTTAGCTGTGGAAAAACCGTTTCTTTGACGTATTTTGAATTATTTGATTTGATGACCAATCAGGATCCAGGGTTCCGCTACAGGTCCATAAAAGAATTTGATATTTATTTATTTTTGGATACCTCCGGAAATTCTGCGTTGAGCTTAGATGCGCAAAGACCGGTTTTGGTCATTTGCTTTCTGGATCTCTGAGGGCAAATATCCGGTCCCTCACCTGCTGGGTATCACCATAGATAATGACAAGATAACAAGCAATACACTAACGGCCATAATTATTAGGCCATCCCAGTGTTGTAAAAAAAATGATATATTTCGTACTATCCTTTAGTACTTATTTCCGAGTAATTAACTGTAAATGAAAACAGAATCGTTCTTTTGTTAATACTGCACAATAACATGTGCATCAAATGAATTTATAAATATTTAATAATTACCTATAATGCAGTTAAATTAAAGAACAAATTAGGACAAATTCTGGTGATTCGAACAAGTTCATCTTTGCTTCCTTGGCTTGTAAAATTTTGTAAAGTAATAATAACAAAAGAACTATTCTATTTTCATTTAGAATTATCCATTTGACAATAAATACTAAAAATAGTATGAAGTAAACATGTCTTGAAAAAATCTGGGGTGACTTAATAATTATGGCCGGAAGTGCATATGTGCTCGACATCAGGGACAGAGTGGATATAAATATAAAATCCGGCACTGGCATCAACACTTAGAGGTGACTGTCAATTTCGGGCTCAAACGCAAATTTTCAGACCAAAAAGATTGAATAAACGCTATCTTATGACATCTAGATTGTGATTAAGCATAAAACAAACTGTCGTCACTGGTTGTTGACTTTACTGTCATTTTTATTATTATTTTTTTAATCATTTCACCCCGATCAAGGCGGAAACGCCACTGATGTGCAGGGGGCTACACAAATGTAAAAAGATTAATTAGAAAAGAGTGAGGAGTACAACCTAGTTAGAAAAGAACAATAGAAAGCTGAGATAGCAGGTGCGATGACAGATACATAGGTGGAGAGAAAGGGAAGGTTATACATGGGTGGGGAGAGAGCTAGAGTCCAGTGGTTAGTAGATGAGTATTGACATTGCATTTAAATTTCTGGAGGTTGTAGGCGTCAGGAAAGCAAGAATACGGGAGCGAGTTCCACAGGCGGGAAGTGCGAGAGAAGAAGCTGCAGGAGTAGAATTGTCGTCTGTATTTGGCTAACCTGACTGTGAATGGGTGGGACCCAGTTGCCAGTCTGGTTGCACGAGTACACACCTGTTGAGGAGGCATCAGTGACTTAAGTTTGTCTGAGCAGAAGCCATGAAAGTATTTATAGAACAGACAAAGGGAGGCCACATTTCGACGATGGGGAAGTGGCTGCAGTCGAGCCGCCAGATCAGTACCTATCACATTACAGACTCTCCATTGGAGCCTGTCAAGAACCCTGAGGAGAACAGCAGGGGCACCTGACCATAAATGGCAGCAGTACTCCATGCATGGACGGATGGTTGACTTGTATATATGCAGGATGGATTCAGGTGGAAAAAACATCCTGGATCGACATAGTGACCCAACCTTCTTAGTAGTAGATTTTGCTATGGATTCAATATAGTGCTTCCATTTGAGGTCTGAGGACAGGGTAAGTCCGAGGAGGCGTAGTGGATTACTCTCCGGGAGAATCGCTTGGTCCATGCTTATGGGAGGCAGGAGAGGTTGTCTGTAATGGTTGACAGACAACAGGGTGGTCTTAGATGAATTGAAGTTGACAAGCCACTTCTTGTCCCAGTTCACCACAGAGTGTAGATCCCGCTCAAGGTCAGCAGCGAGATTATGTCTGTCCGCCACGACAGGTTTCTTACTGGTGCGGGAGTATATTGTAGTGTCATCTGCGTAGATGCCTACTTGGGACTTGATCTATTTGCTTCTGTGATCTCGAGCACTTCAGCTCATGAATATAACATGAAATGATATTTTTATTAATGTAGATATATTCTTCTCTCGTACTTCATGGATGTGCATTGTAGTGCAGTAGATATCAACTCGGAACGACAAACCGCGGTGCCGAGTTCGAATTCCAGTTGAATCCCTTGGATTTACTTACACACAAATAATCTTGGGAAAGGTATTATTCCGTCTCTTCCCTGTAGTCATTGGTTAAATAATAGGACAGATTGGGTTCTATAGCCTTGGCTAGCAACCGGTCTACCGCAGAAAACAATGACAACCTGCTGCAGGACAATCTTCTGCTCAGTCAGTCATGTCCCTTTCGAGACATGATCGCCCAAAGCGTGTATCACGTATGACACTTAACTGACTGACTTCTAAGAATCTCTAACGGTTTACTGCTTTCTTATCAAAATTTAAAACCTACATCAACCGTTCTTTTCATGAAATATTTACCTTTGATTATTAGTGGATTTAACATCTTATCTGGCGTTAAATGACTAATATTATTATTTTAAACGTTAAGGTGTACTGCAATAATATTCAGGTCTAATAATAATAATAATAATAATAATACTCTGTACGATTATTAATCTGTTTAATTTACCCAAGTAAGAACTTTCGCAAACGTCTTCAGCACATGCAATTTTTACGCTTAGGTCAATGGGCTTTCACTCATGATCGCCTAAAGCGTGAATCACGTATGGAACTTAACTGACTTCTAAGAGTCTGTACCAGTTTAATGCTTTCTTATCAAAAATTTACAACCTACATAAATCGTTCTTTTCATGAAACAGTTATCTTTGTTTTTGTTTTTTTTTTGTTTGTTTTTTTTAATCATTTCACCCCGAGCCAGGCAGAAACGCCACTGATGTGCAGGGGGTTACATAAATGTAAAAAGATTAATTAGAAAAGAGTGAGGAGTACAAGCTAGTTAGAAAGGAACAATAGAAAGCTGAGAAAGCAGGTGCAATGACAGATACATAGGTGGAGAGAAAGTGAAGGTTATACAGGGGAGGGGAGAGAGCTAGAGTCCAGTGGTTAGTAGATGAGTATTCACTTTGCATTTAAATTTCTGGAGGTTGTAGCCGTCAGGAAAGCAAGAATACGGGAGTGAGTTCCACAGGCGGGAAGTGCGAGAGAGGAAGCTGCAGGAGTAGAATTGTCAAGCTGCAGGAGTAGAATTGTCAAGCTGCAGGATAAGAATTGTCAGCTGCAGGAGTAGAATTGTCAAGCTGCAGGAGTAGAATTGTCAAACTGCAGGAGTAGAATTGTCAGCTGCAGGAGTAGAATTGTCGAAGCTGCAGGAGTAGAATTGTCGTGTATTAGTGTCTTTAACTTCTTGCTTGGCGATAAATGACTAATATTATTCTTTTAAACGCTAAGGTGTAACGCCATAATATTCAGGTCTAATAATAATAATAATAATAATAATAATACTCTGTACGATTATTAATCTGTTTAATTTACCCAAGGAAGAACTTTCGCAAACGTCTTCAGCATATGTAATATTCACGATTAGGCCAATGAGCTTTCACTCATGAGTCTCTAACGATGTCTCTGGAAGATAGAAAAAAGCATCAATTCGAGACGGAACCAATTTTGAAAAGTTTGAAGCATTTAATTTGCTCAATTAATTACCTATTACAGCAATGTTCTGGCGATTGGTTAAAAGAGAATCGCCTGCAGAATGTTACATCATTCTCTGAGAGTGACGGATCAATCGAAAGTGGTCATACTAGGGAGGACATACGGCGTTAGAGAGGATTTCTTATTGATTGCGTTAGATCCATATAGTAGTAATTCAATCATCGTTTTTTGATTTTCAGTGCCTATCTAAAGAATATATACACACCATGTGTGTTTTCTTATCAAAGTACTGCCTTTATGTGTTTTATTTAATTTTGCTAGTATTCATAAAAGATTTTTTCTTTTCTATGCATGAATTATAAAAGATTAAATCACGTAAAAAAAAACTGCGAAAAATAATAGAAGACTTAGACTCAATAAAATCAATTATTGACATGGACACAATTTGCTGACCATAATCGAAAGAAATTACCAAAATTCGAGATCAATTAAATGCCATACGTGATACACGCTTCGCTGATCATATCTCTTTCGAGACATAATACACTGATGTTCCTGCATGAGGTTGCCATTACATTCTGCAGTAGACTGGTTGCCAACCAAGGCTATAGAAGCCGATTTGTCTTGTTATTTTATTCATAGGTTGAAGAAAGAGACGGATTAATACCTTTCCCAAGATATGTTTGCTCGTAAGTGAATTCAACTGCAATTCGAAATCGGCTCTCCGATTTCTCGTTCCGAGCTGATATCTACAACACCACAATGGGCATAAGGCTAGATACATCCGTAAAAATCTATATATTCATTTGCAAGTGAAAGAATTTAAAGAAACAAATTGGTAATATTTAAAAGAATAAACGAGAGCGGTCGGACATAGAAACATTCGGGCAGTTTATCGAAAGATTGTCCACATACATACATACATACATACATACATACATACATACATACATACATACGTACGTACATACATACATACTTACAAGGATGGCCATTGTAGTAACTGTGAATCTCAAGTTACGACTATACGTATCATTTCATAGGAATTAACGTTGTCAAGAACTTTTTTCTGTCTATGTAATCTAGGAGTTGACCACTTTAGTGAGTACATTTTTACTTTTTACTGCCATTTTTGGATATTATCTTGTTTAAGAAGATTTATAAGTCTTCTAAAGTGGTCAATTGGTATACCTAACAGTTTATATATATATATATATATATGGAAGATAAAGAAACTTTTGGAGGAATCAAAGGATACACACGCGCGCGCACACACAAATATATATATATATATATATATATATATATATATATATATATATATATAAACGGGAAGGAAAGCTATGGAAGAAAAGTTTGTTCTCTAATTTAATTTCCCCTTATTTAAGAATTATAATCCATTATATAAAATAAGCGTATTTCTATTACGGAAAAAAAAAACAGAAGAAAAATTTAGATAAATGTTAAACTTAGCAGTTTTTTCTGACATCTTTAATATATATATATATATATATATATATATATATATATATATATAGTCATTTAAGAAACAGAATATGAGGAGAAAACAGCAAAAAAGGCTTTCTTTCTGTTTCGCATTTACATCGTATTCTATTTCTTAAATAATTATTATTCACTTTGACTTGCCTTTCTTGAGCAAGGTACAAAACTGATTAACTAACCCGTTTTATATATACATATATATATATATATATATATATATATATATACATATATATAATACCAGCCGTAATTATTAGGCCACACCACTCTTTTTTAAAAAATGTTGTATTTTATACTATTTTTAGTATTTATTGCCAAGTGTACAATTCTAAATAAAAATAGAATTTCTTTTTTGTTATTTTTATTTTGCAAAATTTTTCAAGGCAGCCAGGAAGAGTTTGCTTCGGCCAGCCAATGATAAGTAGAGACTAGCATGGGAAATAGACCAAAAAATAGACACTAGAATAGTTTATTTCGTGCACATGTTATTCTGCAGTATTAACAATAGAACAATTATATTTTCATTTAGAATTATCCACTTGGCAATAAATACTAAAAATAGTATGAAATACATCATATTTTTTTAAACTGTGGCCTAATAATTATATATATATATATATATATATATATATATATATATATATATATATGTGTGTGTGTGTGTGTGTGTGTGTGTGTGTGTGTGTGTGTGTGTGTGTGTGTATAGCGTACGTCAGATAGTCAGTCAATTAAGTGCTATACGTTTTAAATGCTTGGGTAATCGTGACCACAAGAGACATGACTGTGCTGAAGATTTTTCCGTGATAGGTTGCCAGTACCTTCTACAGTAGGTTGATTGCCAACCAAAACTACAGGACCAAATCTGTTGTTATTTAAACCATAGCTGCGTGAAAGTGAATGCAACGAATTCAACTGGATGTCTAGCTCGGCCTGAGAGAAATATTCTGTTGATTCACTAAATGTTCAGCTTAAGCAAACGAACATATTTGACCAACTCAGTATAGAGGAATTTTATCATCAGTTCTCGCACTGGTTGTTTCGAAATGTTACTGGATGCCAGTATAGTTCCTTTCATTATATAAATATTATTTTAAATATAATTAATTTCATAATTTTATTCACTAATTATTATTTACTATTGGTAACAAAAAAGAAAAAACAAAAGATAAGGATACATTTTCACTCAAGTTTTATTTTTTAATATTGCATTAAGTTCGAAGACTGCTTTTATGCGGCCTTGGACGGTAATGGATTCTCTATCAGGATATTCTTAATCAAATATTACATCAAATCTACAATATTGGCTTTCAAATACTCCTTCATATTGTTGAACCACTAGTTAAAATCCAGAAACTGGGGAATTTCATTAGAAATTAAATAGATTAGTTAATTGTTTTGCTATATCAGTTCCTCTTTTTTCTCTTCTTATGGCTGGCCACTTGTATCCAATGATGCCTGTCTACCAGGGTAGCTAGCCAATGTCTGATCAGGCACATGTGTGTTTGTTCAACATCTACACTATCTACGTTTGATTTACCTTGCAACTATGCTGAGCGGACTTTAATTACAGTTCTTAGGAAAGATCACATTATCTGGTCTGATCAACAGCCTGAACAAAGCGAACACGTTCAAACCCTAGTCCAGGATGATTTGTGACTTGTTGCTAGCACAATCGTCGACGGCTCACAAACAGCTCTGTCTATCCAATTTCACTCAAAATGGTTGGTCAGCTTGTGCTATGGTTTTCAGACATATTACAAAAGTGGCCCCTTCATTATCCACCCAGACTGATATCAAGTATTTATTTCTTGTGAATGGATGGCAAAATAGTGATTAGGAGGGATAACGAAAAGAAAAAATTCGAAGACCTAAAAATTACAAGAAATTGTGAAGAATCTTGTTTGCCTGCGTCAAGAATGGAGACGATACATAGAAGAATTAATATAAGAGACGCTCTCCCAGACTATTTAGACCAAAGTATTCACAATGTGATGGTTATATATTTAGTGACGACGTGATCACTATCTCTGTTCCTGGGTCACATTGTTCGTACTTCTACAAGAACTCTTATATTCAACAACTCTATTTAGTGTTTGGCTTCGTGTTTTGCATTTTGTTATAACCTGTGTCATTGACCTCAATGCCTAGCAGAAAAAGTTAAGGACTCTATTCTCATGATCTTTCGTATACATGACTCGAACCTCGTGGCCTTTACCTTAGTATATCCGTGGGGATAATGAAGAAGAAGACCTCATTTTTATACTCGTCCGAACCAATTTCTCATCACTGTGGTTGGCAACTCATGAAACATTTGAATCTCGTTTTTCATTTCCTATCTCTGATTGAAAATCAGGGTGGAATGGACAGCGATTCGGGTGGAAGAAACATGGCTAAGTGGATAAAGGCGTTGCTTGAGTGAATCAAAAAGTGACTTACATCAAACAGTTGGGTGTTCCATACCTGGCCACAGCAGAGGGAACAACGCGTGATTTTCTTTCGTTTTCATGTAAAGATGATTTTTTGTTATGGTAATAATTTCATTCTTAAATTAAACACAGCTAAGACATTTGACCCCGTTCGACCGAGGTGCTGCTGTGGAAAGACCTGTAAAAACATCTGAAAATTTACACATACATATAGACAAATATGTATTAAACATATGGATCAGAATCTAAGATGATAAAGGAAGAACAAATACTTTTATTCAAACTTCTTTAAATCTCTGAAGACACACACACACACACACACACACACACACACACACACACACACACACACACACACACATATATATATATATATATATATATATATATATATAAGAGGAATTATCTTAGAGGACGCATTTTTCCTCTGTCGGACCAAATGTGCCTTGATAATAACAGAACGCGTCCTATAAGGTATGTTTTCCTTTTGGCTTTTTCATTTTGACCTTTAACTGATAACTTTAACTTTAACTGATATACTCTATCTGCTCATTTTTATTTTTCATAAACATATATATATATATATATATATATATATATATATATATATATATATGAGTGATGTGTTAGCACCAGACATCAGCGAAGCTGAGTGTACCAGAGATCAGAAGTCGATGGAATCAGCATGAAAAAGAGTAGACTGGGAAAAATATATATATATAATATCAACAGCCTCAGGGGGACGAAACATCTCTCTCTCTCTCTCTCGATCACTCTCTCTCTCTCTCTCTCTCCCTCTCTCTCTCTCGATCACACACACACACGCACACACATATTGCATAGGTCGAAAGTAGGTTTTGCCTGTTGTACTGAGTGTTAGACGGATAATGATTTCAAGCCTCAGGAAAGTAACTTATGAATTATTGAAGTGAAGAAATTCACAAATAATTAAGTTTCAAGTCTCATTTTCATTTCATTGGAACACACCTTAATTAAAACTGTGTGTGTGTGTGTGTGTGTGTATGTGTGTGTGTGTGTGTGTATGTGTGTGTGTGTGTGTGTGTGTGTGTGTGTCAAAAAAGCCGATTAAGTACAAGAGGAGTTTGAGAGAATTTTTTTGCCAATGAGGATTTAGTATTTTTTTCTTTGATTTCCCGTTAATTATTTTTTTCGAGGTAATACACACAAGTTATTTTGATTCTGTTGTCCGCATACGTTTCATCCGGTTTCTTAATTAGCCTTCTTCCGGAGGGAAATCAGTAAAAAAAATGAATCCCTGTTCAGTAAAAAATGACGAACATAAAACAATAAAATGCTCCATAAAATAGCGAAAGATTCTGGTTTAGATTTTATAAGATAAATTAACAACGCAACAATTAATCCGACATACTATAATTTTCTTGCAAATAACAAAGATTATTTGTAGTTTGAGGATAATTTTTCTTGATGTAATTTTTAGCAATCATCTGAGAAAGATAAAGAGATTAGTGAAGACTAAAAACAAGGCATTAAGCATTGTTATATGCTTCTCTTATGTGTCCTTATATTCAGGACGTTAGCCAAGTCTCTCCATAGTTTCTTGTTCTTGGTAGATCTAAATATATTTAGTCTTCACACTTACTCCGTCATCCATTTACCCAAACTTGAGAGGTAGGTTATAGATTGCATTTCTCTGTCTCTCTTGCCTTCAGTATATCCTGTGTGTATCACAGCTCCCAAGTTCAATCCCCTTATTATGTGCCCTAGTATTTTAAACTCTCTTTTTGTTGTTTATAAGTGGCCTTTTTTTTCCACTTTCCTTAACTCTTCGTTGTTCCCTGCATGTTTGGTCAATGGTACTATCAGCGTAATTCTGGTGAACTATATTTCTGTTAATTCAGTCAGTGAGGAGAGAGTCTAACATTCACTCCAGTAAAGGATGACGTCTATTGCAAAACAGTTCAGTAATAAATGCCTGCATAACTGCTTCGAGATGAAAAATATAATACTGTTTGTTGTCTTTTTATATTTTTTGCGCTGTCTGAGTTTACAGACACACTGCCTCACATTTCGAGAAGTGCTCTCACAAAAATACAGCTAATTATAAAAATTACACACGTGCACGCACACACAAGAAGACTAAAATAAGCATATATATATATATATATATATATATATATATATATATATATAAATACGCTCACACACCGTGATTGAGCACTCTAGAAGAAAGGTAGGCTTTGAAAAACGGTAGCCACTCTAGCGTGTACGCATCGCTCATTCAGTAAAAATGAATTTGAGCACCCTAGCTATTGGGCGCGTAATATGGTATGCGCTAAAAAGAGTGCGTTCTTCCACCGAACGCCCCGTGGCCCAGGGGTAGAATCGCCGACTTACGACGAATTGGTCGGTTTTCAATCCTGGCTTAGGAAGCGAAGGGAGTCTAAGCCGTACTGGAGAGCTGTAATACAGTAAAAGAGATCTGTCTGCGGGGGACAATAATAATAATAATAATAATAATATATATATATATATATATATATATATATATATATATACATATATATATATATATATATATATAAACGGAAATAGTGTTGTTCCAACGAGAGAAATTGGTATAGAATAAAAAGAGTGAGAAGCTGTGAACGTTTTGTTTAAAGTGTCGATTTATTGTTGTTAATATTATTATTTATATTACTTGCTACTTGTAAGATACATTTAGTGTCCATAATGGTACTTGTGACGGTACATGTGTTTCGAGTTTTAAGTTGATTCTTTTCAGGCGAATAAACATTATCATGCATAAATAGATACAACAGAGGGTTTATGTGTGTGGGGTTGGGATTTTTTTTTTTTCAATCACATGTTAAAATACTTTTGGCTCCTTCTTTATCGATGATGAATTTTATGCTTTCTATGGGTCATCTAGTTCTTTTTATTGCTTTGGGGGATACTATTAGAATATTGTGTGTGTGTGTGTGTGTGTGTGTGTGTGTGTGTGTGTGTGTGTGTGCGTGTGTGTGTGTGTTTGCGCACGCGATAGAGAGCGTTTTTTCTTTTAGAATTTCGTGTGTATGTTTTAGTTTTTTCATGTTGTTTTGTTGAGGGAAGTTTTGCATTTTTTTATAAATATTTCTTTCTGGATTTTGAGTCATAATTTGCATTTTAGTTGATAGGTATTCCTCTGAATCTACCTCCCTTGAATTCATGTAAATTTTTGGAGACATACAATTTCCTGTTGTTAGCTAATTTGATATTACTTCTGTGGAAGGCTACTTTATTGTTCAGGCATTGTGTCCCTCCCACTTATATTTTTGCGCATTTATTGCATTTTAGAGCGTAACCTACGTTTTTCGAGTTGCATCTCAGATCAGTTTTTATTTTGAATGTGGATGTGTTTTCGAGCTTGAAGTGTTTTTCTTTCTGGTTAGTATGTTGCATAGCCCACATTTTTTTGTTGCATTTTGTGACTCGCTGTGTTCTGTGTTGTTTGAATTTTGATGAAGTTAGAATGTCTTTTAAATTTTGGGGTTGGCGTTTGCTATTAATTATTTTAGTTGTCTTTAAGATTTCCTTCATTTTTTATTTTTGTTGAGTAATTGTGTCTGTTTTGATCTTTCATTGCAAGATCAGCTGCTTACATGTCTGTAAGTCTACCATTCGTCTATACTCAGAATGTTTCTGCCTCATACGATCCGTGCCTCCTGCTATTTATCTAGAACTTCTTGATAACAGCAAAAAAAACTTTATATATCAGTCATTCACATACAAGCCTGTTTCTCTGTATAACAGCTCATCAGTGTGGCTAGACACATCCACTTGCTTCTGGCCGGGATCGAAACTCGACCGATTTTCCGTCAATCGGAGTCGCTACTACCTAAGCCATCGGCGCATGGAAGCAGAGAAAGGAAATTTTAACGTATTGTATATAAGCAGTGTATACAAACGCCAATCACCTAGAGAACTCAATTCATTTCCGAAGAGTCACGCATATATATATATATATATATATATATATATATATATATATATATATATATATATATATATATATATATATATATAAAAGCAATATTATTTGTCCCAATTCCGCGTATGTGATTCAGTCATTTTCTCGCCGCCGTAAAGTTGCCTCCATTGCCTTTCGGATGAATAAATAATTTCATGCTAAATGTTCGGACGAGCTCCTCGCTATTGTGCCTAGACTCTTCGAATTTAAGCACATACTACACTGTTGCAGAGCTCTCACCTGTTTACAGTCGAGGTGAATTGATGCAACCATAATTCTGTGCTAACAGTTTTCTCATCTTCCGAGTTCATAATTACAAGCCAAAAATAATCTATGAAAATGTAAATGCAATGTTAATATGCTCTACCCCTGTTTAATCCTTTTCTAGATTCTAAGCAATTTTCCTGCTTTTAAACCTTTTACACCCAGTAACCCATTGCGTATAGATGGTTTTATTACTTTGCCATAGTTGGACTTGATATATATGAAGACAAGAGTTAAACATTTCATGACAACGTATTTACTCACTGAGGAAATTTATCCTTGCAAGTGAATAAATTTTAAGCACAACTGATCATCGTCAGGACATTTGAAATTAAAGGCTCCCTCCAACGTAATATTAGCACTTATCTTCCAAACCTCATGAATAAATCTTATCATAACTTTCCAAATTCCATTATCATTTGCAAACTCTTAAAAGTGTTGCAAGTTATCAAAACCTTTCAAAGCATTTTTACAGATCATTATGGAAACGTTCAAATTTTAAAATATTGTGAGAAAATGCTTTAATTCTCTCTATTACAATAAAGACCATTTAAATTTATTCGGGTATATATATATATATATAAAGTCTTTCCTACTTAACAATGATTATTTTAATTTTATGCAATAATTGTGGTCGAATAGTGAAGAATATTGTAATAGGTAGCATGCTTGTCTTGTTAGAATCATCGCAATTTAGTGGTGTTTGATCCTCACTGGGTAAGCCACACTTTCAGCCTTGTGCCACATTTTAACTTCGCTTAAGAAAATCAATATATATATATATATATATATATATATATATATATATATATATGTATACACACACACACACACACACACACACAGACACATATATATATATATATATATATATGTATGTATGTATACACACACACACACACACACATATATATATATATATATATATATATATATATATATTAGGGTAGGTTGATTTTTTACTTTTTTTAAAATATTAAAAGATCTCACTTACCGAAAGTTGTGTATGGACCTATTAAGTACTGACACAAAATATTACATCTAATACTTGAAAGGTTTTGAGCGTTTGGTATCAAAGATTGGAGACAAAAATATAATTGAAAATTCCTCGTTTTTGCAAGATTTGGTTTGAATATTAGTGGGAAAACCAAATAATTTTAGTATTTAAATTAGAGAATGTCATTTTATTTTATAAAAATGATATTAATTAAAGAAATGATGACTAAGGTTCAAATTGAAAATCTGCCCATCCCCATTTTCAGTATTTGCTTTAAAAAAACTGCCTTTTAGCTTCATGAATTAAGCAGTGATATTTGAACAACTTAACTGATTTTTTCTGTTATAATTAAAAATATAACAAACAACCAAATAAGGAAAAACAAACACTATTTTAATAGAGCTTAATATATAGATTCAAATTGTTTCATATAAGAGCCCTAAGACAAAAATGCTGATCTCGATTTCTGACTCAAAACTTTGGCTGTAATATGTTGATGCCTTGCTTCAAAACCATATACAGTTTCCAAAGCTTCCGTTGTTAACTTGACTGCCCGTTCCACGTTTTGGGAATGTGAGGGTAAGTCTGGCAAGTCAAGCTTGGTTCTATCTAACACTGATTCCCGAAAAAAAATCTTCAGAAAAATCTTCAGTCATTGGTGGTTCAGAAATGCCACATAATTATAAATCTATCAATAGTGTCCAGTGTGTGGCATTAAAATTACTGGCTGGTATTCTTTTTAACCTTTTTTGATTGACTCCCCATTCCTGAAAGAATATAAAAATTTATTTATTGATTCGTTTAAGAAAAAGTTCCAATCTCTACTACTTTAATAATTATGGTGAAATTAGATAAAATCTTTAAAATAATTCTATAAATTGCAATCAATAATTGAGTCATTGATATATAAATTAATATTTACTTACCTAATAGCCAAAATTCTTTTTAAAGCTGCTTCTTTTACGTCAACTTCATCAGATTTGACCATGGAATATAGGTTTTCAGGCAGTAAACAAAATGTATTTCCTTGTATATTTCTTCATGTGATTTGTTGGATTTCATGAGGCTGCTTCTTAATCTTCTGGATCATATTAAAAATGTGCACTTGCTGATTGTGGAACTTATAATTTCTTATAATTTCAGACCAACAATTGGCATATACATTTACAATAAAATTTAATAAATTGTGGTATTTTGTTGTGAGTTTTGTGGGTATGCACCACGAGTCCATAAACACATCAGCCTGATGGCCAAATTAACCACCTTGTTTGGTTTAAAGGACCAATTTTCCAGGAGGCATATCTAGAGTCAACCTTACGTCTAGAAATATCCACTGTGTATTCATACAGGAGTCTTTCGTCACAAGTAAGATCATGTATTTCATCAATTTTCAAAATTAAATACAGAGGATTGCTAATAGTGGAAAATGATATTTGGAATAAATTATGACAATCATTTGAACATGATTTTCTCAGAGGAACACTGAATGCTGTAGGGCCTAATGTGCAACCTTCTATGTTTTTGAAAAGAGCTCTGAAAGGTAGTTCATTATGGTGCAAAGAGCAACCAATTGTGTGAAGATTTTATTTTTAATTTTTTTCCTAAAATTTCAATCATTCCACATTCACAGTCTCTGTTGGCATTAGTGCTGTCAACCAACAAGGATAGCCTTGATAGTGTTTTGACTGTTGAATTCATGCAAAACATCCACCACTTGTTCTGCATGAACAGCACAAGTTGTACCACTATTAGGGAGAAATTTATGTATCAGATACTGATTTTCATGTGGTGTCTCCTTTTGTAAATGTTAAATGGCGTTCTGCTTCCTTAGTACTTTCATAGTTTTCAATCCATTTTCCTCCACAATTTCCTCATACAACAATGAGTTCTTATTCATTCTCCCAACAACTCCAATACATATAAGATTTTTTACTTTTTCATCATGTTTTTGTTGGACAGTTGTTTTCACTTTCGACTTTGCCCTATCAACTTTGCATTTATGTATAATAATATCTTTCGTATTAATATTTGGTATAAGAAGGCCCATAGTCTTTAAATCCAAGAGCAAGACATTGGCAAAGCTGGTTCCAAGATTAGAAGATATATCCCCACTGACTAACTTGAGAACATATCTTGGAAATTTAATAAGGCTTATAAGGCCTTTTGGATGATTCCTTGGCTGCAAATATTCTTCTTCTAGTTTTTTAGTAGGAGAAAATGAGTAGGAGGAGAAACAAACATTAACCTGGACATTTGATTTTAAGCACTTTTATCAACCGGTTCAAGCTGGAAATTGCCCATAGGCCCTATTTTGCCACTCTGATCCTTTAGGTATTCACGATCCTGAAATACCTGAAAAATATATGTACTATCAGAAATGAAATTCCACAAATATTTTCTAAAAAGATTTGATAAAATTTGAAATAAGTACACGAAATTAAAAGTAATGTTTACTTCCCTTAAAGTAGAGATACTTCTGAGATTAGCTCATAAACAGGCTTTTTAATGAATATTAGCTTTAAAAATATTAAGTTAATAAATATTGACATGAAAATATAAACAAATCAGAATAATTAAAAAAGTTGTATTTTTTAATAGTTAAGTCTTATTTTAATGAAAACTTCAAGTGATATTCGTGATAATTAAAAGCGTAAACATTAAACAAACAAAAGAAACGATCGTTTAGGAAGAGGTAATTTCAACAGATGAATACCCTAGAAAAATCCAATAAATAAAACGGCATACGTAAATAGTTATTTGTAAATTAAACTAAATATTATAGCTTTTATTTCTTTTTAATTTTGATATTTTCATTTAAATTCTACAAAAATGAATATTAACTTAAAAATATCTATTAGAAAGCATATTGTATTTTTACTTTTTGTTAAAACTCGGGTTTTATTTAAGCAATACGTCTGTCCCGTAACACCTATATCGTGATAAAAATGCCAATTTATTAAGTTTGATTGCTTAAATAAATACAAAGTTTTGGAGAAAAATATTTCTTGTTGTAACTCTTGACATTATTTTTCAACTTCCTTTAAGTGTGACTTTTTGTATGACTAATATATATATATATATATATATATATATATACGCAACATCTTAGACCACTCGACCAAGAATGATTAATAAGGCATTATTTTATTTCGATTATATAAACATATATATATATATATATATATATATATATATATATATATAATGTATGATATTTGCTGCAATTATTATTTATACATTATATTCTGTTGCAATACTTATTTCGTCAAGTAGTGCAGGATATGCATATCGTTTTTATTATAATACCGCATATATATATATATATATATATATATATATATATATATATATATATATATGTCTCTCCTGTTTTCTTCTATATCTTAATAAAAGATAAACATTAGTAGCTCCATCATTTTAGACGACTAGATATATATAATTTTCCGCCATTTTTTGTCGGCACGGGGCTATTAGTATATTATAAATTATTCTTGCGCAAAAGGTACGCTAAACAAGAGCCGACGCGAAGTGCCTCACGCTGTTGACATATAAAACGAAGGCGAATTAATGGTGTTTTTATAGTTACCATTTTATACAACTTTTTATTTATTTATATTTATGTGTTTTTATTGTATTATATTTAATTTTTGTATTGAATTATTTTTTTAAAGGCTATTAACTGACAAATTTTGTTTAATTAATATACATATATATATATATATGTGTGTGTGTGTGTGTGTGCGTGCGTGTGTGTGTGTGCGTGTGTGTGTGTGTGTGTGTGTGTGTGTGTGTGTGTGTGTGTGTGTGTGTGTGTTGGCTTGAGAAACGCGCATTATTTAAATCAGCAAAAATTAACAATAAAAATCTGAAACATTCTATATATAGCCTCACAACGGTAGTAAGATATGTAGACTGTGCCAGGAAGAAAAGTTAGCGATTATGCATTCCAAAACAAAAAATAATTATTGAATGTCAGAACAGAAAATATAACTAAGTTTTACCATACCATAAAATACCTATTAGGGTCTTACAACCATGTATGAAAAGGATATAATTTCTTGTAATTCTTAAAATTGCGCTTTCAAAAAGTCCCCGTTACGTAAGCTTTCAAAACAATCACAGTTACTTGAGCGGTCTGAAAAAAACGGTAATTTAGTTATTGCAAATCGCCTGGAGACACCATATGGTAGAAACATAGATCACATAATAACTCGTTTACAGTTGAAGTATATATACATATATATATATATATATATATATATAGTAATTTTATTATTACAGTGTCATTGTCAACCTTTTCACACTAGAATCAGTTAACCTTTATTCTGGTTAAAGACATGGTCTATTTTTTTTCGTATATATAAAGTAACTAAGAAAATAATTGCAACGTTCAAAACATTAATTTAAAACAGTGCTTTAATATAGAAATAGAGCAATGAATATATATTATAAATTATACTTTAGAACATGTACAAACTACTAGCTACTACAAAACTCTACATGAGGTTCCGACATTAAAAAAAGAATGTTTCATCAGCTAGTTAATATTGATGGTAATAAACATTATTTTTAATTTGAAAATCAAAAAACTCACTTCCTTTAGAGATAAAGAGGGTAGGAAAGAAGAGAAACCAAAAAATCAAAAAGGGGAAAAAAGAGGAAAGAGAAGGACACAGATGAAATAAACAGCAAAGAAGAAAACAAGAGAGAGAAAGAAACGAGAAGAAAGAGTCAATGAAAACTGTTTTGAGAGAAATAGAAACCAAATTTAGGTATGAAGTTAAATATAGATACAGAATATCTTTCACATGACGTTTTTGCTTAACAAAGAGGACAAAATTAGAAAATGCACAGAGGGAAGAAGGTGTTGGGCAGACAACAGATGCAGCAAAGAAATAGAAATTTCAAACGTTGGCAGGAAGTAAATTCCAATAAATTCTTTAGCTCCAATCATCCACCGTCCGTTATCAAACGTATTCCCTCTTCGTTTGAAAGTCTCATTAGCATACGCTTCTCTAGCAAAGAAATATTCGAAAAAAATAAAACAATTATTTTGTGGAAAAATGTTGCGGCTCCGGAAAGCAAAATAGAAAGACAAAAATCATATGGTATAATCCTCAATTTAATCAGTTAAATAATTTTAAACTGAGACAAAAAATTGTTAAATTAATTGATAAACATTTTCCTAAAAATAACTCTTTAAGTAAGATTTTCAATAGGAATACCCTAAAGTTGCTAAAGAAATTTAGAAAAAAATTAAAATATATAACAATAAAATATTCAAATTATAAACAATAAGAGTAGTAATTCTTCAACACATATTAATTTTCTCCATAATAAAAACTTTTGTAATTGTAATGACCCTAACCAGCGTGTTAACTAAATCCCTGGTCTATATGTGCATTTTCTCATCTGTAGAGAATGCTAGGGTGTAACACTATTTCCCGCCAATATATATTTTTGTTTGTTTTGTTTAATACAACGGAGAGAGAGAAATTACTATTAGTGGTATTATCAGTTGTGGATAATTGTAATCCACGATGTGAGCTTATGTATAAAACTATTTTTTAATACTATTATATACTTGTAAAATCCGGGGAATAGAGAAATTGGCTGACAATTGAGAAAAATAAGAGAAATATATTCTTCCTTTTTTCTCATAAACGATACGAATTGTTTTGGGCCAGGTAAAAATTTGTAATATGAAAGTAGCCATAATAAAATGTCAGAATTCACTTGTTGAGGTCAGGTAGGGTCAAATCCGCAAAGGTATTCCTGGGAAAAATGGATTTGAAAATCGAAAGCCTGGTTATGATGTAATCAAAAGAAAAAAGACAGAAAAACATTACGTCAGATGAGCTGGGTGAAAAATAATCTCATTGGTCAAAAGCTTTGAGTCGGCTACATCCCCCAAGGGGATTGGGGATGGCTATAAAAATGGAGACTCTGCGAGAAAAATAAGATTCTTAGAGAGATCTTCGAGAGGCAAGGAAAACAACCCCCACAGTCCCCGTCATTAGCCGCCTCATTTGCTCTAATTCGGTAAATTTCGTTAAGCTCCGATAAGAACCCGAAAGAAATTTGTTGTTTTGAAAGTTACGGAGAGAATTGATTTGAAGATTGAAAGCTCAGATATTTTTAAAACAAACTCTCTCTCCGTTGTAAACTGGCATTCCGACAATTGTATTTTCTGCTCCTGTAACTAATATTTTTTTTTTATTATAAAGCCTTTCTTCCGTAACTCATCCAGGCGTTTTCGACTGATTCAATTATTTAATTAATTTTTTTTTCCGTAACTATTTTAATTTAACCACAAGTGTACCCAAGTATCCGGTCTGCATATGGTAGAAATACGGTTACCTGTTTTGCACAACGTGATTTTCTGAGAGCAAAACACAGCGTGGGCAGTAAGTCCGTTGTGGTAATAGACGTCTTGAGGACCAGCTACGGTGACGAGATCATCACGACCAGCGGCCCGAAAGCGTCGACATAACGTACCGTTTCAACATTATTGCATAATATGGAAAAACAAAATATGACATCACTATATTTGGAAGTTAAAAGAAGAAAATAAAACACCTAAAATTAAATAGAAAATTCTCAAACAGGCTAGATTATCTAGATCGGTAAATGAACCATGTTTCCTTTGTCTATAAGAATAAATAAAAATTATGAAATACATGAGGAGTGACATATTACTGAATCAGAGGCATTAAACTACAGAAAATTGTAAATATTAAAGCATTAATTACACTCTTGCTAGAATAATAAAATCTAAGGTGGGATACTTCAGCAATAATGAACTTGTTATAGTATTAATCTAACTATAGGATCTTAATTCTTATGTTATTTTACCTTTATTTTCTATTAAAAATTGTGATCTATTTAGTGTTTAAATTCAAATTTAAATTTATTTTTAATTTTAACATTAATTTTTCATTTAATTTTTTTAATTTTTTAATTTAATGTTTTTCATCATTTCACCCCAAGCAAGGCATTATAGTTCCACTATAGCGCAGGGGGTTACATAGAGGGAGGTGCTGATAGATATAGGAAATGTCAGAAGGAGGGTGATAGACGAGTAAGGAGGTACATAGGAAAAGTGTTTGAGAGAATGAGGGAGAGTTAGTGTGTTAGGAGGTGTGTATTGACCTTACATTTATACGCCTGGAGATTGTAGCTGTCGGGGAAGCAAGTATGCTGTAAGGAATTCCATCGATGGGAGGTGCGAGAAAAGAAGCTGTTGGAGTAGAAATTGCGGTTACATTTTATCGGTTTCACTGTAAAAGCGTGGGACCTAGTTGCTAATCTAATATCTCGTGCAAATTCGTAACTAGGGGGCACCAGTGATCTAAGTTCATCGGAGCAGAAGCCGTGAAAGTATTTATAGAAGAGGCACAGGGAAGCCACGTCACGCCGGTGAGAGAGTGACCGCAGCCGGTCAACCAAGTCGCTATCAATCACATTACAGATTCTCCGTTGTATTTTGTCAAGAACCTCAAGAGAATAGCAGGGGCACCCGACCAGATGTGGCAGCACTATTCAATAGACGAGCAGGTGGTAGATTCATATATGTGCAGGCTAGATTCAGACGGAAAGAACTTCCGGGCCCTGCACAGGGAACCGACTTTCATAGCAGCGGATTTAGCAATGGATTCGATATAGTCATCCACTTGAGGTCCATTGAGAGTGTGAGGCCAAGCAGGCGTAGTGTTTTACTCTCTGGGAGGCAAGCCTGTTCCGTGCTAATGAGTGGTAGGTGCGGTTGTCTATGGTGGTTAATTGATAGCAGCTTCGTTTTGGAAGAATTGAAATTTACGAGCCATTTCTTACCACAATCCACCACGGATTGAAGGTTCTTTTCAAGCTCGGCAGCGAGGTTCGCATTGTCGCCCACAACAGATTTTTGTTCGAAGCGAGAGTAAACTCTGGTGTCATCAGCGTACATGCCTACCTGGGATGTTATGGCATCGGGGAGATCATTGATGTAGATCAGAAAGAGCGTAGGACCTAGGATAGAGCCTTGAAGAACACCCTCGTTTGTAGGGTAGTTCTGGGAGGCATGTCCGTTTAATACCACATTCGTGTGCGGTTAGAGAGGAATGACTGGATTAGGTCCAACAAAAGTTCGTTTATGCCATATTTTCGCAGTTTCCGTAAAAGGCCAGCAAGCCAGAATCTGTCGAACGCTTTAGAGATATCCAAGGCAACGGTTCTGGCTTCACCATTCTTGTTGAGAGCCTGGTATATATACTCGGTGAGGGTCGTTAGCATATCAGCAGTAGACCTGGTAAAGCGGAAGCCATACTGTTTGTTCGAGAGGAGCCTGCGGGCTGTGAAATGCTGAACCACCTCGGCGTTGATAATGATTCGAACACTTTGCCAAAGATTGGAAGAAGGCTGATAGGGCGGTAGATTGTGGGGTCCGAGGATTCTCCAGTGTTCTTAAATATAGGAACTACAGAGGAAGACATCCCAACAGGGAGGAAAGCAGGAAGAAGACAGGCAGAAGTTGTAGAGCTTAGAAAGAACAGAGGAGAGTTCAGGGGCACATGTCTTCAAGAAAATGATTGGGATTCCGACCCCACCGCTCGCTTTGTGAGGGTCAAGTGTTGAGATTATGTTAAAAATCTGCGAGTGTGTAATGTGGACGTCATTCAGTTGAACCTCAGTTCTAGGTGGGAAGTCGGGTGTATAAGCTCCAGACGAATCCAGTCTGGAATTTGTCGAGAATCTAAGAGCAAAGCATTCCGCCTTATCCGCTGATGAGGTGAGGACCTCAAATTCATTGATTAGTAGGGGTATTGAGGACTTACTCTAGTTCAGCACGCCTTTACAGAGACGCCAGTAGTCTTTGGCGCCGAACTTAGAGGATTATATGCGTTGCTTCATTCTGGCAGCAAACAACATCTTAGCTGCGTTACGTATCTTTTTACACTTATTACGAGCTGAGGCGAAAAGGCGCCTATTTTGGTCCGACGCGTGGCTACGATAAAGCCGGCAGAAGTGATTCCGGTGGGCAATGGCGGCCGAGCAAGCGAGCGAGAACCAGAGAGACGAATGAGATTTAAGCTAAAATTTCCTGGCAGGGATAAAAGGATCGATGCCAGCCTTAACCCAGGAGGAGACCTCGGATGCACAGTCTTCGACGGGAAGACTAAAAACGTTGTTCCAATCGACGTCACAGAGGAAGTCACGGAACGAATCCGAGTCCGCTCTTTGGTAGTAGTAGGATATTCTGCTGGTCTGGGTTTCTTGGGTAGGGGGAAGTGGAATGAGATGTTGACGGAAACTACGGCGTGGTTAGAGTTTCCGTGAGAGCAAAGCTGTCTGGTAGTGCAAGAGTCTGGGATGG
Source organism: Ascarosepion bandense (assembly GCA_037127315.1). Lineage (NCBI taxonomy): Eukaryota > Metazoa > Mollusca > Cephalopoda > Sepiida > Sepiidae > Ascarosepion > Ascarosepion bandense. Next base: position 501,657 of record JBBBDQ010001742.1, on the reverse strand, counting down.
AAGTCAAGTAGAGGTCTAGTAGCGAGTACCCTCCGTTAGGCTATTGGAGAAACCCGGGCGGAAGTACACCACTTGCGTAAGGGTTTGGGAGATTGAAAAATTAATGGTGTAGACACCAGTAAGGTCGGTGACAGAGTTCTCCAGCCACTTGGTGTGGTGGGCGTTAAAATCACCAAACACAAATATATGGGCAGATGGATGAGAAGAAATGACCTTGTCGATATTGTCAGAGATGCTGTCAAGTACCCAACAGTTAGAGGAGGAGGGAGAGCGTTAAAGGAAGAAGAGATAGCTAACCGAGCTTAGAAGAGAGACGGAATCACATGAAAGAATAGTCCAGGGATTCATAGATGTCACCCCAGCTAGGGGGAGGTCTTAGCTGGCATAAACACCAAGCCCATGCATATGGACTTTGGAGTCCTTCCTGAAGAGGGGACGGTGACCAGGAACTTAAAACTCAGAAGAGGGGATAGAAAGATCAAGGTTAGTTTCACATAGGACTAAGATGTCAGGTGTGTTAGTTTGAAGGAATGATTCTACGCTGTAAAAGTTAATGCAGATACCTCGTATGTTAGTGAAAGAGATTTCAAATTTAAAAAACGAATTAATTTTTAATTTTACTTTTTAAATTCTAATTTTTAAAGTTAAGTTTCTTTTTAATTCTCCAATTTATTATATTAGCACTAAGGAATTTCTTTCTTCGTGCTGTACTTTTAAATGTCCTCAGATCTTTGCTTTTTGAATAATTCCTATGTTTGTGTGTGTGATTTCATCAGTTTTTTAAAAAATTCCAAAAGATTTAGTTTTATACAATGTTGCTAACAAATATATTTATCTGCAATTCACTTCCGGCCAAAGTTTGAAATTTCTATTTCTTTGTCGCTTCCGTTTTCTTCCCAACACTTTCGTCCCTCTGTGCATTTTCTCACTTTTTCGTGTTTGTTAAACCCAGACATCGGGTGACCGATAATTGTATCTGTCTATATTTTACGTTTTTTCTAAATTTGGAGTCTATTTCTCTCTGAGCCCTTTCCATTGGCTCTTTCCTCTCGTTTCTTTCTTTCTTCCTTTCTTGTTTTACTCTTTGAATTTTATGTCCTCTGTGTCCTTCTCTTTCTTTCCACTTTGTTTTATTTCTCTTTTTGCTTTCTCAACTTTCCTAGCCTCTTCACCGCGTACGAAATGTTTTCTATAAATAAAAGTGGGTTTGTCTTAATTATCTTTTAAAAAAATAACGTTTATTACCATCATTACTAACTACCTAATGAAATATTGTTCTTTCAATGTCGAAACAAAATGTACAATTTTGTTGTAGCTTGTAGTTTGTACATGTTGTAAAGTATAATTTATAATATATATAATTCCTTTCCATAATATAGTATTCACTTTAGAGTGTTTCGTTTGTCATTCGGGCACCCATCCTTCTCGCAATATTCTATCTATCTATCTATCTATCTATCTATCTATCTATCTATCTATCTATCTATCTATCTAACCGTACTGATGAGTTGTGATACAGTGAAACAGATCTGCCTGCGGATGATTATATATATATATATATAGGTTTTTATTATAATAGAGAGGATAAAGATCAATTTTTACCAATAAATACTAATTATTTCCTTTTTAGCTGAAAGGTGAAATATTCTCTCATGTCCCAATATTTTTATATAGTCTTTTTTCAGTATCACGGTGTTCTATCATAGGATATACAACATGAACCAAAATGCAGTATCTTGTTTATTGACACTAAAATTAATTTATAAATAGATAAATATCCCTCGATCTTGGTGCAAAGTTAACAAAATAATTCATTCACATGCCGAAAAGTTTTGCCCACTAATATAAATGTTAAATATTGATTCATTAATACAGAATATTGTGTACTATACAGTACTGCTTCAATTTTGACGCTTTTTACAACTTCATGTTTGAGAATGTAGACTATAATTACTAGTGCAGAAGAAAAATATGTTGCTGACATTTTCGCCTAGTACTGCTGAAGCTAAATTCAGTTTTCGCACAGCGTGTGAATAACTAATTAAGGTATCGATCATCAAGTTGTCAGTCGTTAAGCACCGGTGGGTAAAATACTTTAGCAAAGACTCAGTTTGAAATATTAATAAAGGTAAAAAAAAAAACAGTTTTCAGATGAAATGCTTCTTAAATAAAGAAAATCTCGCGGCGAAATTCAGGTAGCTTTAAAACTTTCTGAAATATCCACTAAATAATTATCTAAATGTTCGCTGCTAAATATGAAGTAAATTTAACCACTTCACAGCCAGGTAATCGCTATATATTTTTTCTCTGATAAATTTAGTTGAAGAAGCAAGCAATAGAAATCTTGCCAAAGACGAAATAACATCGCACGAAAGCAAGAATTTGTCGGAAATGCGGGCTGAGAAAATGTTGACAATGCACATATTTTCAAAAGCTGGGGAAGTTACGTTTGGTACTTAAAGGAGTAATTCAAAGTGAAATCAATGCCTTTGGGCGTTGATATTTTATCATAGCAAAATTTCACTATATAAGTGTAAAAATACATACACACAAATATATATATATATAATTCACATATTGTCTATATACACTATATAATCATCCTCCACATCTGTATCACAGCTCATCAGTGTGGCTAGATCGAATTTCCACCAATTTTGTGTCAGTCAGAGACGCCAATCTCTAAGCTCATGTAATCAGAGAAAGGAAAGTTTAGCGTGTTATATTTAAGCGGTGTATGCACACCACAGTCACCGAAAGAACTCAATTCATTGCTGAGGAGTTAAGCATAAATCGCAGAAGTGTTAACTGTTTTTTTTAACTTTTCCTCTCTAGAGAGGTCAATCGTAATGAGAGCTAAAGATATTCGTCATCCACAAACAAGCCTGTTTCACTGTATCACAGCTCATCAGTGTGGCTAGACATCCACTTGCTTCTGACCGGGATCGAAATCCAACCGATATGTTGTCAGTAAGAGTCCCTAAATACTAAGCTCAAGAGAGTTCAATCGTAATGAGAGCACACACACTCACACACACACACACACACACACACACATATATATATATATGTATATATATATATATCCGAGTGAGTATAGAATGAGGAGAAAAAAAAAGAAACTTTTTTTCCGTTCAATACATTAATTTAAAACAGTGCTCGATATATGATGTATAGAGCACCCCACCCCTATCACGTCTATGAAAACCTAGACACAGGATCAAAGTAAATACATGAATTAGGTCCACTAACAACAGACATCAACCAATTAAATGATAGCCAACCATAAAAATGACCACTCAACAGGGCCCTCTTAGAAATCCTAACCAAAAGATATACCCAACCGATAAAAAGATAAAACATACATTCCAACAGATAATACCATTAATCAACAATTTCACACTTACACACCAAATTCCCCAAAAGTCTAACGATCAAAACGAGACATTCACTTAATTACCAATAAACCCAACCAACCCCCACGACAACAACGAACCAAATATAAACAGAGAATGATTTCAAACCTTTATTTCCCCTGAAGAAGTGTTTAAATCCAAACACTGAAACAAACATCTGATTGTAGGGAAGAGGACATATATAGAAGAAATTATCTACATGTTCTAAAACATAATTTATAATAAATATATATATATATATATATATATATATATATATATATATGTGTGTGTGTGTGTGTGTGTGTGTGTGTGGTGTGCGTGTGTGTGTGTGTGTGTGTGTGTGTGTGTGTGTGTGGCGCGTTTCGTCCTTCAGAATTTCATCGAAAGAAATATAGTCCGAAGAAGCCCTGAAATGCGACACGAGTTACTTTATAATACCTCTTTGCTTTAAAATTGTTTTTAATGTATGAAATAATTATATATAGTTTCTCACCCCGCCTCATATATAAATGTGTGTGTGTGTGCGTGTATGTATGTGTTTGTGCGTGGGGTAACAGAAACTAGATGCATAAAATATTATCTAACGATCTTGAAACTGTTAGTCAGTAAAAATACATCCATACTGCCTTCATCTGCATAGGATTCACCTCCGGCATAGGGTAATGTGGCCCTACAAATATGATATATTGTGTGTCTTCATTAAAATATACATCAGTTTAATGGAAATTCAAAGCAAATTAGTAAAATTGCTAATAATGTACTTTGATGTCTAATAAAAACATATTAATTTTTTTTATAATGTAGCTATTATCTATATTAACTTAGTTTAGGGTTAATTCATCTACAACGTATTTTCAATAATAGAACTTTAGTAATTTTTAATTGTTTCTTTTAAATTAAAACAAATGTATAGTCATGAATGTTGACTTGACTACTTTCAGAATTGGATGTATTTGAAAATATCTGGAGTTCCGTTATATATATATATATACATATATATATCTATATATATATATATATATATATATATATATATATATATATATATATATATATAGTCATTCGCAGACAGATCTGTTTCGCTGATTTTTTTTAACCCAGGATTAAACCCGACCGAACTGGCATCAGTCGGCGAGTCTACCTCTGAGCTATGGGCACTCGGTAGAAGGAGGTAGACTTTTAGCGTATGATCTATCATACGCCAATAGCCACAGTGCTATAATTCATTACTGAATTGGTAAGATTCGATAGCAGAACTTACCAGAATCTTCCACGGTAGTTTACTTGAATGTTGCTCGGTTGAGGTATCCGAGAGCTGAATTTCAGTTGCTTACGTGCTAATAGTCTTAGTAAATGTATGAATAAGTTTCTCCTCTGCCATGTGCTGGTAAATCGTAAAGAAAGTATTAGTCGCATCGACCGGATTATTTCGACTACGGTCGACTGATTTTTTTTAATGAGTGTGACATTCTTCAGTGTGGCAGTAAATGCTGGAAAATGTCATCAAAGTTAATGAAAAAATTGAAGCAACTGAAAAGTGGTTATACAGACGGATGTTACGAATATGATGGATCGAGCATGTGAGCAATGATGAAGTTTTAGAAAGAATGGAAATGAAAAGTAAATTAATACTGAGCATCAGGAAGAGACGGCCGAAGTTCTTGGGACATATAATGAGGAAGGAAAGAAGGTTTGATGAATCTGATACTCACAGGTGATAGAGAGGGGAAAAAAGGGAAAGCAACGGATAACATATTTGAAGGGACTAAGCAGTTGGATAGCAGAGCGGATTTTGGGAGGGGGTCCCGGGAAAAAGTCTGCTAAGAACCACCAGTGATAGGGTAATATGGAAAACCATGATTGCCTAAGTCCTGAAATGATATGTTACATAGAAAAGATATTCTTTCAGTCTAAGTTGCGGTATAATATATTTCTCTGTATAACAAATTTCTTTGATAAATTGCTGTATATAAGAATATTTTAATGAATATTTTTCATAGATTTTTCTGGAAATGTATCCAATATTTTGTAAGGAGAAGTTTTTTTAGATATTGATTCAGAATTATTAAGGATATGACTATTTTCGTTTCGATATCATCTTTCATAGTTTTTCTTGATGAAGTTCATCAGAGGACAAAAATACGTCGACTAAGCTAAGCTATCTTAGCTTACACACACACACACACACACACAAAAAAAAAACACACACACACAGACACACACACACACACTCTCTCTCTCTCTCTCTCTCTCTCTCTCTCTCTCTCTCTGTCTCTCTCAAATACTCACACTAATTCCTGTATGGGAATGAAAGAGATATAAAAATAGCAAAAAAGAAGATACTTCGGAAATAATTAGATTTCCGGTGAGAGCGGAGAAAATTCCTTGAATGTGACAAAACGTTTATCGTCAAAATTTCAAAGATGACATGTTATTTTAATAATTTCAATTCTGCGCTACATTTAAAAAGTATTTAGAAGAAAAAACTCCCCAGAATATTTTTTAAGCAGAATATACGAAGAAGAGCTGAGAAGTTCATAGGCTGACAAAGAAGGTGTAATGCTATAGTTGTGAAATCTAGCGTGAAATCATAACTCCATTGTTTGTTCCCCGATAAAATGACATCTGACTGCTCAAAGAATACTTCAGAAAATACTAGTAGGGACATCTCTTGAAATTGGACAACAATTTGCATTGATTGACGGCCAAGTGACTACAAATCAAACAACTAATGCTATCAGTATATCCCATGAGGGATTTGAGAATATTCTACATAAGGAAATTAGCATGAAGGAGGTTTCTGCTCTGTGAGTATCGCATTATCAGACATCTGATCAAGAGCGCCTAGATTGATCACGTCATCAGAAATCTCCAATGTTTTCAGCAAATTCAACTGAATTTTTTGTTAACGTTTCCTTATCCAGTACAAATGCCGGGTTCATCACTTTTAGCCAGAGACTACAAGATAATATATAAATTGGAAAGAACATTCCCCACCTGCTTCAAACATGACAATATCGTTTCTTCTGCGATGATGGCGATGATCTTGTTTTTTGAGAGATACAAGGCAATAAGCTTATTGTCTATCTTCAAAGAAACCACGGAACAAAGGAGAGTAATATGACAACTTTTTGTATCAGTTACAAAATTCTGTCAAGAAGAAAAGCACAGGAAAGGAGTTGTATTTCATTAAGGCAACAGTTCCGCAAAAAAGTCCTTGGTTTCAATGGGTGTTGTGCGTGAGTATGGGTTTGAACTGGTTGGTCACCATCACTATTCTCTTGCTCTAACTCTAGCAACTAAAGCAGTTTTCTAGTAAGAATTATCTCAGTGATGATTACGCCATATCGGCCGTTAATGACTTTTTTTATGAACAGGTTGAACTGTCTTCATTGAACATTTACATATCAGTTTAACTAAGAATGACAAATGACATTATTAATAAAACAAGTTGAAATTTAGATGTTAGATTTCATAGTTCAAAAGGTTTCCTACATAATCATCTAATGAAATTTTCAGCTAAATATGGTATTTGATAAGTATTAATATTTTATTAAGTCCTAATGTTAAACTAAATTTTGAAGAGATTAGAATAAGTATTTGCATTATTAATGTGCATAATATTTGACATTTTATATATAAATCGTAGCAATCGACGCTTCTCATTTTTGATTTAGCTATATTCTTTATCATTTTTCAAATTTTTCCAATCATTTCCTATTTTATTGAAACATCATGAAACATTGTTTCTTTTTAATGTTACGTTTTCTTTCTATTTGCGAAAAAAGCGATGAGACAATATCCATTATTCAATGCACGCTGCACGTTCTGAAAATAAATTTAAAATCCTTCACCCATGAAAGCATATTCTTTTATTTCTTTTCATAACATTATACAGCAACCATAGTAATACAAATGAGACTCAATACCTAGCTAGCAAATGAGCCGTACGCCAATATAAACATTCCTTTCAGAAGATTTGACTTGAGTGAACGTCGTGTGAACTCGCAGGTCACATCACGAAACTTGTATGATTCAGTAATAATTAGTTTTCTTGACGCAATCGAGCCTTTTCTTGCAAAGTGTGATATGAATGTGATGGAGAATTGTCGATCAGGAAAATAAAATTCCGCCCGAAAATGTTGGACGTTTTCAGAAACCAATATGCTTAATGTATTTTCTTTATACCGTCAATACCTGCTGTGGGTTTAACACTTGATCCGATCCTAAATCATCAAATGCTTTCACTGTTTTTATAACTATCAGTGAAGGCACTTTTGCAAATAATAATAATTTTGCATGAAACAGTCTGGCCCAACAGGTTATATTAATTGATGTCATATCTGATCTGGTGCTCCTACTGTATATTTCAAAGTACTCGATAGAATCAAAAGAAAACTCTGTCTGTAATGTTATCAGGCTTGACTTTGACATCACGACTTCAATCAATTTCTCACCGACATAAAGAAGTTTTCCTATATCTTTTTCGGAAATACGTTCAGGGTTATAATATTCTTATGAACTTTCCTTCTTAATGACCCGATTGCATGAATTTAAACCTATTATCAGATTAGAAATTAGGTCTGATAGGTTTAATGTTGAATTTGCTGAATGTAACAGTAAGTCCTGTTCTAATAGTTTATTATCTCGTCTTTAGACCTTTCATCCGGTTTTTTGCTTCTCTGACTATTACGGTTTCCAGAAATTCAAATGCATCATAAATTGCCATCTTCTACCTTCTTTGATCTTTTCATTATTATTCTCATGATTGTCTCTTAAATATCCCAGCTGAAATTTTCACTAGTATAACAACTTGAATAAGAAATCACCATCTTGTGTTTTCTCACAATTGATCATAAAGATAATGCAAAATTGTTATAGATCAATAAAAACACATGATTCTAAACTTTGGATATTTAACAGAGATAGGAGAATTTACTAACTATAATCAGAAAATTTGAATTTAGAGTTATTTTTAATCTTGAATCTTTTAAAATCCCTTATTCTGTCTATAACGATAAACTACATCTAGCAGCAAGGTCTCTGACTGGAAGATTTTGAGGAGCGTGGTACCAGCTCTTAATTGATGTTGTTCTAGGTCCACACTGCTATGGACCCAGCTATGGGGAAGTACTTAACCCCAAAACCGATGTCAAAACAGAATGAAAATATTAAAATGACCGTTTATAATTAAAATACCAACAATACATTTTTGAAAAAAAATTTACCAGAAATATTTTTTGATGAAAAATATTACCAGAAATACATTTAAAAAAATCAAAGGAAAATAATATCGCAAGCAATAGGTTTTTGGGGAAAAATAATACCAGCAGTTTATTCTTGAATATATATACACACACCCCAGCAATACATTCTCGGAAAGACCCTCTTTACAAAAATACGTCAATGAAACCTGATTTAGAAATTAATTTCCTACAAAATTACTCTGTTTACACGAATTCACTATACAAGTCTCGTCGGTATTACATAAGTCATTGAGGTTGATATACCGTAAATGAAAAGAACAAAAAACAACTTATTTCAAACTTCTAAATTCCTGAAGTTTTATGTAAATGTCTGCCGTTTTTAACCATCTGCGTAAAACAAAACGTTTTCGCTCTTTCTGCGCACGTTTTCTCCTGCATTCAGCATATTGTTAACAGACCGGTCTATTAATAATTCGAGATACAGTTAATAACTTGAGTTTGCCGAGGAAATTTAGAAAATATACTAAGTGCAACGAGTAAATTTTCGCCTTTTGATTATCTTAGTTTCGCACATGCGCATTGTTATTTGTATTTTATTTTATTCTATTTATTTTTGTTGACTGCTCACTGTAGATTCAGGTGTCTGCCGTCTGTGAGAAAAAGAGCACTATGACGCAGAAATTTGGAAATAACATATTGTACTACTTAACATTCGCACCGGAAGCAGCAAAACGAACATTTCAGAATAGTTAAGCGTCAATCTGAAGACGGTTCAGAGGATTTGGCAAGAGTTGGATGAGTCTAATAATTATTATGATGGTACGACAGCTTGAAATAGACACGCTGATCATTCTGATAAAGAATATCTCCTGAACTTCTTAGGGATGGCAGCAAAATCCAATCAGCAGCAAATTAACCAACATGAATTAACTTGAGGAGATAGTACTGCCGTATGTCAAGGCAATAAATCTCTGCACCTTATCACCCAAGCAGGAGAACACAGTCATTACACTTAAACAATTTCTGCGATCATATCCCGACTTACATCTGACCACCTATACCCCCATATAGCAACGAGACTACATACTGGCCAACATTTTTGATTGCAGGGCCTACTCGTATAATTACAATAATCTGCTTTCTTATTGACATGGCATTTTCTACAGATTGTATTGTAGCTTTGAAGTTCTTCCTGAACTGCAATTACAAGAGTTTTGAAGTGGCACATGAAGATATCAGAAGACATTGGTTTGTATAGGAAATGTTTGATCCTTATTGAATGCATTCTTGGTCGTCCTTGCATTAAAAAACAAAATTCATCAGCAGAGCCACTGCCAAAGAAGCTCATCATCTATGTAAACTACGTCGACATTTTTACAGTAATGTGTATCATGATCATTATGGTACTTCTGACCTTAATTCTATGATTTCGAGGAAATGGGTTTGCAACATGATTTATAGGAAATCATATTAATAATAATTCATTAAAGCAATACCTTGCAAACCAAGTTAAAAAAAAACAAATACGAATAAATGTTCTTGCAAACACAATTCCCCTCTTCATCCAAAACCATTAACATCACCTTCGCTAACATACGAGGTAACCGGGTTACCTTCCCCTCTTCAGGAATTACTCCAGTGTCCACATGCATGGACTTGGTGTTTACTGACGTAAACAACTTCCTCTCGCTAGGGTGATCTCTCGTGAATCCCTAGATCATTCTTATGTTTTTCGGTCTCTCCAGTTTTTCTACCTATCCTTCTCATCTCCCGACTGTTCCGTTCTTGACAGCATCACTAATAACATTGATAAGGCCATTTCCTCTCCTCCGTTTGACTATATATTTGTGTTTGGCGATTTTAACGCTCACCACGCCAAGTGGCTGGAAAAATCTGTCACCGTTTTCACACCATGAGTTTTTCAATCACTCAGTCCTTTATGCAAGCGGTGGAGTTTCCCAAGCGTTTCACTATTAACCCTAATGGACCTAACAACTGCTCGATCTCTGTTTTACGTTCATCCCTGACTCTTGCAATGCTAAGCAACTTTGCGCCTTAAGAAACGCTGTCCATGCGGTGTTTTCAGTTAACATCTCCTTCCACTCCCACTCCACCCAAGAACCTCGGACTAGCAGAATATCTGACTGCTACCAAAGAGATGATTTGGGTTCAGTCCGCGATTTTCTGTGTGACGTAACTTGGATGTCTTTAATCTTCCTGTTGATGACTGTACGGCTGGGTTCTCCTCTTGAGTTAAGACTGGCATCGGAGCTTTCATCCCAGCGAGGAAGTTGGGACTTAGGTCTCACTCGTCTCCCTAGTTTGCCTCTGCTTGCTCAGCTGCCATCGCCTATTGAAATTACTTCTTCCGGATTTATCGGTGTCACTCGTCGAACTATAACAGGCGCTTTACTACCTGCTTTACTACCTGCTGGAAGTCACCCTCCTCCTTGGTTCTCATATATAAAAATACTGGTGAACCTGTTGACACCTCTAATTATCGCCCCGTCAGCTTCCTACCGATTTTTGGCAAAGTGTTCGAAGCCATCGTCATCGCCAAGATGGTTCAACATCTTACAGCCCACAGCCTCTTTTCTGGTAAACAGTATGGTTTCTGCTTCACCATGTCTACTGCTGATGTGCTCACGACCATCACTGAGTATATACACTAGTCACTTGGCAGAACGTCAAAGGTCGAACTATTTCCATATATATCTTCTAAGCGTTTGACTGAGTCTGGCATGCTGGACTTCTACGCAAGCTGCGGAGCAATTGTATAACTGGACAGTTGTTTGATCTAATCAGGTCATTCCTTTCAAATTGCACAATGAAGGTAGTATTGAACAGATATGCCTCCCAATACTACCATATGAACGCGGGTGACCCTCAAGGCTATATTTTATGTCCTACACTTTTTCTGATCTTCATTTACGACCTCTCCGGTGTAATAAGATGCCAAGTAGGCATATACGCTGGTAAGACGATGGTTTACACTCGCCAAATCACAAATCTGCCGAGGCTGACAAAGCAAACCTCGCTGCTGAGCTTAAAATTGACCTCCAATCTGTGGTGGACTAGGGTAAGAAATAGCGCGTAAATTTTAATGCTTCCGAGCCGAAGCTGCTATGTATTAACCATTGATCCTACCCGCCGTTAGCATGGATCAGGCTAAAAGCAAAACACTGAAACTCCTTAGATTAACTCTCACAACAGTCGTCAAGTGGAATCGAATCCATAGCTAAATCCGCCTCTTAGAAGGTCAATTCTCTGTGTAGGGCCAGGAAGTTTTTTCCCGTCTGAGACCATCTTGTACATATATAAATCTACCATCCACCGGTGCATTGAATATTGCTGCTATATCTGTTCGAGTGCCCCTGCTATCCATCTAGGCAACCTTGAAGAAATGCAACGCAGAATCTGTAATTTAATCGATTCTGGCATGGCAGCTCAGATACAGTCACTTTCTCACCGGCACTATGTGGTTTCCTGTGTCTCTTCTACAAACACTTTCAAAGCTTCCGCTCCGATGAACTTAGCTCTCATTTGCCCACCTTGAATAAATTTACTCGAGCAAAAGATTAGCAACTAGGTCCCACACTTTTTCTGCAAAACCAACAATGTAAACGCAAATTCCACTAGAGCAGCTTCTTTTCTTGCACTTCCCGCCTGTGGAATTCTTTTAAGTTTACTAGATTCACCGACAACTACAGTCTCCAAGAATTTAAATGTGAAGTCAATACTCTTCTCCTATCTCACTAACTTGAATCCTCTCTCTCATGCACCTTTCTCCGTCCACTCCACTCTCAACAGTATTCTCATCCTTCTCTTACCCACTTCCTGACACCCACTATGACCTGTCACACTTTCTCATAAGGTTCCTCCTATGTAACACCTGTGCACCAGTGACAGTAAACTGTTTTGCTTGGGGCGATATGATTATACAAAAAAAAATAAATAAAGGTCTTTATTTTAGTAAAGTTTGTGTGTTCGTAGGTTCTTGTATTTACTTTCATTTTATGCAAATGTTCCGTAGGAAATGCTTTGATGATATTTTTTTTTATGTGGGCCCTGGCTCTGATGTAATGAGAAGACAACAGAAAGTGGTAATAATGAGAACAATTTTAAAGATGATGATGTTACCAGAATTAATTTATGGAACGTATAATAAACTTATCTCTCATTTTCACTCAGGCACTGAACCAAGAATAACGTTCACTCTAAGTTTGATACCAGCCTGTGGTTAAATTATATTTTACAACTTATCATCGTTCAAATACTTCAAATAAAAACTCTGAGAATAACTCCAAATAATGTTGCACCTACTTCTAAATCCCTATCTAATGCTAACAAAAAGAAATTTGAAGTGAATAAAATGGAATCCCGTGGGTTACAAAATGGGTATCCGAGCAGCGTGTTATTCTGCTCTAGAGTGTCCATTAGAATAAAACCTCGTTAATGAGTCACATACGAGAAAAAGAGAAAAATTTCCTGAATATTACAAAAAAAAAAAGATTCAGACGATAATAAGCTTGCAAATGTCAAACAAAATATCCTTAAAAAAGGATTGAAAAATGCAGAGCTTATTGAGTAGATGAAAATATGAAAACAGAATTGAATACTTATTAATGGAAATATATATAAGATTGAAGAAATTCTGGAACTAGAAAACCAATTAAGATATGGAGTAATGGAAACATATATTGAGAATTTTGAAGAAATCAGAAATAATGAGAGAATTATATAAAAAATAAACTAAAATAGGTGAAAAGGGAAAATGATAAATTCACATATGACAAAAACGCAGAAGTTATTAACACAGCAAAAAATAAATCTTTTAAATGCCAATGAAATTACCTAAATTAAACAAACCTTAGAGTAATAATATGAAAAACATCAAACATGAAAACTACAGTTAAATATACCAAAAATAAGAAGATAAAGTAACTATACTTCTACGAAAAGAAATTTTAGTTTCAGAAAAAGTCAAAATAGATAATATTAAATCCTGGGGGATTATAAAAACTTTGCGGATATAGACGCTCTTAATGAGATTTTATAAGCTCCTGGTACATTTGACCTACTAACAATTGTTGGTGGACACGTAAGTTTAAATAGAAAATAAGACAGATTTCTAACAAAAAAATATTAACGAATATATTGACAGAAAATTTTTACTAAAGAAAAGAATCGAAATGAAATGTAAAAAGTTCAAAGCAACATTCAGTGTTTGTAGATTATTACATATATTTTGCAGGAGCAAAAACAAAACTACAGCCTTTCTGTATAAAAATTCACCGAGAAAGAGAGTGAATCTTTGTAATCTTCACGTGACTACCGTCAAGGTGCGGTAATTCCCCAAATCTCTCAGCCTTAGATTATCATCAAGGGAGGGCGGTAATCCAATAATATTCTTCCCAGACTGAAGATTATTTTATGAAATCTGATTTCGTATGTGTGTTTCTAAAGGTCGTGGCCAATATACAGTACAATCATTTTTCTTGTTATTAAAGATATATAAAATTTTAAGAGAGGGCATGTTTGCTGATCTTTCATTTCCGTCGGATGTTTGTATGTGTGTGTGTGTTTTAAATTTTAGCAGTTTTTTTTATAATCGTTTCACCCCAGGTAAGGTAGCATAGGGTACGATAAATCGATTCGGAGTCTTTTTTTTATTGATAAAGAATATTTCATGTCTTTCTAATAATTTATGCAGACATAAATAATCAGGGAATAATGGTGACTTTACCATGTCATTCTTAAGAAAACATAGTCGCTGTTATATAGCTCTGCATGTATAAAATACTGTTTGGTCAGACATCTAGTGGGTGAAAAGATAACCTATGCAATGTGTCTTTTAGTTTTTGACAAATAAACTAGGACGTACAAAAGCCGAAGTAAAGTGTTGCAGAACAACGACCGCTAACTTCGGGTCACGGATTGCTCAACCACCAGGATCCTGTCTCCAGGAATTACGAGTCGCCACCCACGGCCAACAGGTGACAAAGTCCTTAATGGCGGTCGATATTTAGTTTCCCTCAAAGTCTTGATGAAGTAATGTTAGTGAGGTTCCAAAAACGATGTCTGCAGGCTTGCAATATGTCTTCTTTAAAGTATTTCGTATTGATAGGAAATTAATAAGCAGCGAACCATTGACTAAATTAATCTACTATAGTGAGTATATGAGTGAAACAATGTGCGTTTGGGAGTGACCCAAAAGTATCCGCAAACGTGTGAACTTATCAGCATTTGTGTGGAATTTACCAATGGTCGATTTTGTAAGTTTCTCATTTTTGTGTTTTTGACAATGAATGCACTGCAGCGTAAGACATTTATAAATTGACATGTTAAGCTATGCACATTGGTTTGTTATTACGTTGGTGGATGCAGCCCTCTCGGCGGGGCCTTAGAATACGCTGACTAAATCTCTGTGGAGAGTAAAAGACCCCTCGATGGGACCACCTGTTGGCCGTGGGTGGTGACCCGTAATTCCTGGAGACAGGATCCTGGTGGTTGAGCAATCCGTGACCCGAAATTAGCGGTCGTTGTTCTGCAACACTTTACTTCGGCCTTTATATGTCCTAGACGGGCGGTCAGATAATCCCGATCCGTTCAATTGGCTGGTCACGTCATTCACTAAATCAGACTTACTAAACACGAAAATACCCTCACACTCTCCACATCAGACAATAAACTGATTTAGTAGTGGGGGTTGTAGGTCAACTGACCATGGTAACTATAGAACAAACATTGCTGTATCCCCTCGACTCTTACTTGGATAGGAAAATGGAGACCACGTGTGCTTGAGTCTTACATCATGTTCAAATATATCAATCCTGTAGTCCTGAAGTTCTCAGGCAAATGGGTTTCTCCCATAACATTTCCCAACAGATAGGACACTGTGGTGGGTGGGGAGCAGGATTGACGAAGGAAAAATAAAAATAAATTATTAGCGACAAAACACCAAGTAAAAAAATTTCTGGAAAGTTCGGACAGTGAACCCGATGAGCAACCTGACACTTTCCCACATTTTATTGTTCTAAAATCTAACTTAAACAGACCACTTACCATGCTTCTTTCCTCACACAAAAAACAATATCTAATATAACAACACAAAAAATGTCAGAAAATTGTATAATGGAACTATATTAATAGAAGTTCACAATCAAAAACATGCCAACTCTTTACTACAAACACATACATTTCATGATATTAATATCAAAACTTATTTACACCCAACTTTAAACAGGTCAAAATGATCCATTAGAAATAAAGAGTATTCACTCTGCACAACAGACTAAATTCGAAATGAATTAAAAATCAAGGCCTCACTAATGTGAAAAGAATCTCAATTAAAAAAATGAAGAAGTAATATATACTAACACTTACATACTATCTTTCAACTCTCCTCAATTACCAAAAATAATAGATATTGCATACGAAAGAACCAGGGTGGAACAGTATATTCCAAGACCAATGCCGAAGGGAACAGACATGTGAAAACTGTAGCCAAATAAACCCAAGCCATCAAGAGTAAAGTTGTCCAAACAAAGCCTTTTGCTCAAACTGCCAAGAAAACCACCATTCACATTCCCAAAATTGACAAACTGGCAAACAAGAGAAAGATATCATAATAACTAAATATCAAAAAAATATTACATTTCAGGACACCAGAAAGAAGGTGACAAGTTACCAAAGTGACACATATGCAAATAAAATACATACCGACAACCTTCCGCACTACTTTTCCCAAACTCTGAATTTCCTGAGGAAACTAAAAAATGTGCTAAACCCTCTTGATGGAACTCAGAACAAACTCTAATATTCAAACTAACAAATGAACAAGCCATCAATACTAATGCCAAAATAAATGAAAATCGAACACTTACAAAAAAAATCTAGAAACAGTCACACATAAAAGCACACAACCTCACGATCCAAAACCAGAAAGGTCCCAATCTCTAACTTGATTAAAAGCAAATAAATACGAAAACAAAGACACAGGAACCGATAAATTAGAAACGGAACAAGAAAGCAAAAACCAAAAATAACAAATCGAAATACAAAAACAAGTCGAAAACACAAGAACCAAAAACTAAATCCAAAAACCACAAAGATAAACCCAAAACAGAAAAAGACAAAGAAAGACCTGAAAGTATGGACTTTCCAAACAACTCTACAGAGTATAATACATAAAAAAACTCAATTAAATCAATAAACATGGAACAACAAAATAAAATTATACAATGGGAATTAATGCTAACATTAATGAGCTACATCTCCTAATAGTAAATTTAAACCCTTATATTATTTGTTTACAACTAAACCTTTTTCAAAGACAACGAAAAATAATCATCAGGACGTAATAACAATACAATCAAATTAAAAATAATGACCTCCGTTCCTCTCGTGGCACATCAATATTAGTATGAAGCGATATACTACATAGTTATATAAAGCTCAAAACAAATTTACAAGCAACAGCCGTAAACATAACATTACACAAACAAATACACATATGTTCTATTTATATTCCTCCAAACAAAAAACTGGATGAAAACGAAATGCAAAATATAATCAACTAACTCCCAACACCTTTCATATAGCTTGGAGATTTCAGTAGCCACAACCCAATATGGCGTAGCAGAAACATCAACGAAAAGTGCAAGGACTTGGAAAAACTCATACTCAAACAAAATCATTGCATATTCAACACCCATACCCCTACATATATGCGTCCATATTCAGGCAAATACTCGACTATTGACTTAACCTTAAGTAACCCATCTATCTTTATGGACTTTTCCTGGTCTACATTTGACGACACCTGCGGCAGTTATCACTTCCTCATTATACTTGAAATTCTAATTCTCAAAAAACAAAGTCCAATTACAATAAATAACCAGTAACCCAACTACGGTAAAATAAACCCTGCCAGATGGAGCCTAAAAAACGCAAACTGGAAAGGATTTAAAGAAAAATGTAAAGATCTGCTCATTGAGACGGAAGGAATAGAAAACTCAATTAAGCATTTTACCAATACATTAAGAACAATAGCAACAGAATACATCCCAAAAAACAGCATCTTCAAGAGAAACACGTCATGGTTTTAAAAAACTGCCAAGAAGCAATTAAACATAGAAAAGCAGCACTGCCAAAGTTTAATAAATATCTCACTACTCAAAATCTAAACGAATTAAAACAACTCAAAGCAATAGCACAAAGAACAATAAAAGAAGCCAAAAGAGAATGCTGGAAAGAATATGTTAACAGCCTTAACCCTCAGTAAAAAACAAAAAAGTATGAGATATGATGAGAAAAATATCCGGAAAAAATGAAACTTCACCAATAAAACACCTCAAGTCAAACAACAGCAAGGCAACCAGAAAACTAAATAGTAAATCTACTGGCTGAAACTTTTGCAAGAAATTCGAAAACAAGTGAATACCAAAGTTTCAAAAAACACAAACAAATAGAAAAAAGCCATAAATTAGACTTTGCATCCAAAACCACTGAACGACTTATTCTCTTTCTCAGAGCTAAAAAGAGCTATTGAAAAATCTCAAAACACAGCAATAGGTCCGGACTAAATACATAACACATTTATAAAGCAATTGCCACAAGAGTCCCTAAATTACCTTCAAAACGTATTCAACAAAATCTGGATAAACGGAAAATTCCCCAAAATATGGAAACAATCAATTATCATCCCTATTCTTAAACAGAGCAAGGAAAATGTCAATCCCCTAAACTACAGACCAATATTGTTACCCGGTTTTCTTTGTAAAATTATGGAAAGGATGATCAATACAAGACTAAACTGGTTCTCAGAAAAAGGAAAACTCATCTCAAAATTCCAAGGCAGATACCAAAAAGGAAAAAAGCACAATAGATCATATAATTAGGCTAAAACCTCCACCAAAGAAGCAAATCTAAATAAGTAACACCTCATTGCCATATTTTTGATTTAGAAAAAGCATTCGACCAAATCTGGAAGTATGGAATAATGACAGACCTACATGACATGGAAGGTAAGAGGCAGACTAACAATCTTCGTGAATGAATTCCTAAAAACAGGACCTTCCAAG
The DNA here is from genome assembly GCA_037127315.1 of Ascarosepion bandense. NCBI lineage: Eukaryota > Metazoa > Mollusca > Cephalopoda > Sepiida > Sepiidae > Ascarosepion > Ascarosepion bandense. The sequence goes on along the minus strand of JBBBDQ010001742.1, from coordinate 482,967 downwards.
TGCAAATACGGCTTACACGATCCAACCACCAGAAGCAAGAGGAAGAAGTTCCACAAGGGAGTATAATCTTTCCAACACTATTTATAATAAAAATAAACAACATAATCAAAATCATAAATCCCGGAACTGGCTGTTCTATGTAGATGACTTCACCATATACTCTAGATAAAAAGCTTGCACACAGCCGAAAGACAATTCCAGCAATGTCTGAACCAAATAAACAGATGGACAACAAAAAATGGATTCAGAATATCAAAAATGAAAACAAAGGAATGCATTTTTGCCATAAAAAATACACAATGATCCGGAACTAAAATTAGATAATGAAAAAATAGAAATAGTATAACAACAGAAATTTCTAGGAATGATTCTCGACTCTAAATTGACTTCCATTCCGCACACAAAGTACTTAAAAACAAAATCTTTCGAAGCACCACAATACGCCCAATAGCTCACGCACAATAGAGAGCAAACCAAGAAACATTACTGAATCACTATATGAAAGACATTTTTGGGAATACCCACACAGACGATGTACTTGCTTTCTTGAAAGAGACAGGATTTTACACTAAAATATAATATCTCATCCAAACTCAGACTACTCCCCTAAGTTACTATTTGAATGTAGTAACTCTGATATAGCAACTCTAATACAACAACTATGTCAACAATTTCGACATAACTACTTCGATGAACACAACAACTTGACATGTAAAATAACTTTGATGATTATAACAATCTTGATATGTACAACAGCCTAAAGGTGCATAACAACTCAGAAATACAACCACTTGAAAAACCAAACCGTATCGAAACAAAAAATATTTTCAGCATTAAATGACCCAACGAAGGTCGATATGCTGGTTACACAAACAAACTATCCATAATTTGGTGGTTGCTCGTCTGCCAGGATTTATTAAAACATGAAGGTGATTGAAAATATTTTATGCTACGATGGAGGTATATAAGTTCCATTGTAATCTCTCTTCATGTCACATAAGAAATTTGAATGTCCGAAAAGTATAGTAAAATCTTTAAGTTGCAGAGAAGTATCTCCCTTAATTTGCGAAAATGTAGAATTTATTTTTCTTCAGCGATGTTCCTGAAGCTTAATCTTTTCGTATTTATTGAGAATATGGTAGTACGCGTCCGCAACAATAATTTTTCACCTATTATATATTGTAGGTCAGAAGTAAATTTTGAAATGTAGTCGAGATGTTTTGTTTCATGTGGCGAATATGTTTTCGAGCTTGTTGTGGGGGTATAAATAATCAGCTTATCAGAAATACTGTGAATTCGCGTCTCTTTAAAATATAACTTAAATATTAGATATCTAAATAAATACTGAGAAATTCTCTCAAAAATGTGCTGCATTTCAGCTGTGGGAAATTGAGTTTTAGATCGAAGAAAGATTTTTAGGTTTGTTTTCTACGTTAACATTTTGCTGTAAAAGGACATCAACAACATTCGTTGAGATATCTGCTGTTAAAGTTATCACTACGCTGTTATCATGACTGAAATAATTTAGTTTTACAAAATTCAATTAGACATTCCCTGATTCGTGAAAAGCGTCCAAAGTAGGACATTGAATTAAAACGTTTGCATTGTTTTTCTAAGTGCTTTTTAATGCTTGCAAATGCGGCTACCTTTGATGAATAATGTGGCAAATATTTTAGTCGTAATTTATTCTGTCAAGAAAACATCAAATTTGAGTAGCTGGATCTGGTTTGAGGATTTTCTTTTATAAAACCTTCTAGAGGTGATATTTTTCTCTTATGCTTTCTAAAAATTAGTGTTTTTTATGTTTATTTTTTTTGCACCAAACATTCATCTATCGATGTTCATTTTTAGTCCAAATTACTACAGGCGTTCAAAGACAAATTGAAGCTGTTCCATGTGTTTCCATATATCTGCTTGCTAGTAATACGTCGTCGATGTATGCGAACCTGAAAAAAAAACTCTTAGTTATCATCTATTAACCTTTGAGAAACTCGGATGTATTTCTTAAAGCAAAAGACATTATAATGAATTCGTGAAACAAAACAGGGCGGTGATAGCGGTTTTGATATATCCCTTTATATTGTACGCCTTTATTAATTCATGTCTGGAAAAAAATTGCTTAACCTGTAACATCAACGCGAAATAATGTATATATAGGATAAAATACGAATCTCAGATTTTTGATGCGTTTAGTCGTTGGAAATCGCAACACGGACACCAGGCAGAAGAATCTGCTTTCAATACCAGGTGCAACGAGGATCAACACTAACTCTTGCAAGGTCAAATTATTCCTAATTGCAGTTTTCTGCTGAAATTATTAATTTGCTATCTTGTACTTTACCGGGCTGCTTCTTCGTAAGGTAGAATGGATCGGTCGTCTTGTCCTTTGAATGTTTCTTATCAGTGTGTAGCACTGGGTCAATATGTTTGAATGGGGATATACTGTCTGTGAATTTTCAAAGAATTTCACCAAAAACTTGTCATCTGGTGGTGCTGAGTTGGGACGTGTTGAAGGAAATCTGGAATGAATTTCTGGATTTTCAGTTATGTTTCGTTGTCTCTCAGTGTCAGGGTAGCCATGTTCACTGATAGTTTGAAAATTTTGAGGAAGTCTACTCCTAATATAGATGTCTGCACATCTGTCCCGCATAAACATCCAAGAAAAACACCGTCAGATACTAAAATAATTTATGTCGGTTAGCTGTTTGGTGTCGAAATAGCACTGGTGTTAAATTATTTTGTTGTGGGAGGTATAACACTAATTTCTGCGGTGTGGTGACTAAAACTTCATATCCGTAACATGAGTCACAAATGTAAAATAGACTTTTCTCCGAATACTTCAAAGTAGTCGTCGTCATTACAGGTTGGTATATTCGTGTCACTCGTCCGTTTATACGAATGTACATGATTTTGTGCATGTTCTTTAGCATTAGTACGAAATTTGTGATGGCACCAAGATATTTTGGATTTAATTTTGACCCGTGCAGTTTGCTACCACTATTTCGGTTGGAATGCGGCCTATGATAACATGGAATAGGTCGTTCTCTCATTGACATGGTTTTCACTCGCTCGGTAAGGTTAGCTATGGCTGGAGGTGCTGGATTTGTTCAGTTTGTAAGTTAATCAGATTCTGGATAACGTTGACATTTTGTGTGCCAGCGTTTTCGCAAAACTTGTCAGCGGTTCCTGATAGTTTATCCAGATGGGCATTTATCCATAGAATCATATCAAATAAAAGCACACACGGATGCATATGAATATGCTTGTAGATTATTCAGATGCTTCTGATAAAGTATGACACAAAAATCTTTTAGAACTGCAAGATAAACCTGACATTTTTAGGAAGGATATTATGGACAAAATGCAGAACATTTATTAGCATCAAACCGCCTGCTCACGAAAATAGAAAGTGGGTGTAAATCAAGGATGTGTCTTCTTACGGGATTTATTCAACTTATACAGTGAAGCGTTTCTGAAAGAATTAGAAATCCTATCAGGATTTATTACTAACAACCACATTCTTTAGATAAGATTTTCAGATGGCACAATGTCGATAGTAGACACTGACAGGAAGCAGAAATGTATATACATATACAGTCATCCGCAGATAGATCTGTTTCGCTGTATCACAGCTCATCAGTACGGTTAGACATTCGATTTCTTATAACCAGGATTGAAACTCGACCAAATTGACATCAGTCGGCGATTCTACCTCTGAGTCACGGTAGAGAGAGGCGGACTTTAGTGTGTTATATACAATGTAAACACACGCCAGTAGCCGAGGGTGTTTCAATTAATTAGTGAATGAACAATGCGTAGATGCGTGAGTAGCTACAGTTTTTAAAAAGTCTACCATTCCTCCTTAGTGCTCAATCGATTTGTGAGAGCCTCTAGCGCACAAAATGTCAACATCATCCAGAATCCGATTAACTTATATAATTTCACCCCAAGCAAGTGATATTTAGGGAGTTACAGTGAAATAAAAATCAAAGTATAATGGATGTCGAAGAAAGAATAAGAGATGAATGGGAATCAAAAAGATAACATTTAGCAATTGACCTTGCATTTAAACTTTCGGAGATTGTAGCTCTCAGAGAAGCAAGGAAACGGAAGGGAGTTCACAAATGAGAAGTGCGAGAAAAGAAACAATTAGATTAGAACAGGCGATTACTTTTAACTATTTTGACGTTAGAAGGTTGATACCTCGATGTCAAACTTGTAGCACTCGTAAATACATCAGGGAAGTTAAGAAAAAAGTGTCAGTGCAGTTGCCATTAAAAGACTTATGAAAGAAGACACAGGGAAGTCATATCACGTTGATGAGAAAGGGACTTCTTTGTGATGCGCGCTTGATATTAAAAGTAAACAGTACAATATACAAATTGATAATTGCAAATAAAGAAGTTAACCAAACAAATTAATTTAAACAACTGGGATATATTTTAACAGAGAACGAGAATTAAGATACTTATATCTGAAAGTACACTGGGTTAGCGAAAGATATCTTCTGAGGATGTGCGTTGTGGTGCATTGGATATCGGCTCGGAACGAGAAATCGAGGAGCCGAGTTCGAATTCCAGCCGAATTCATTGCATTCACTTACCCACACATACCCTTCAGAAAGGTATTAATCCGTCTATTCCTTCCAGTTATGGGTTAAATAACAGGAGAGATTGGTTCTATAGCCTTGGTTGGCAACCAGTCTACCGCAGAAAGCAATGACAACCTACTGCGGGATAATCTTCTGCCGAGTCAGTCATGTCTCTTTCGAGACATGATCGCCCACGTGTGTATCACGTATGGCACTTAACTGACTGATCTTCTGAAAGTTAATCAATTTATTAAGAAACAAATGAGAAAACTAAACTGTTATGTAATATCAGTCATTCTATGTAGTCCTGAATTCGGAGCAATGTCCTCAAAGAAAAAGAAAAAGTCGTGAAGAAACATAGGTCTCGTTCTACTGAAAAATGATGAAAATTCCGTAGACTGAACATGCGAGAAACCACGAAGTTGGGTGAGAGCAACAAAACAACAAAGGAGTCTTAACGAAAATGAAAAGAAGAAGAATGCCTTGCGATAACATCAGAGAGTATTGAAATGTCTGGTGTGTCTAATGAGGAAAGAGGGTTAAGAAAACGTGATACTCACAAGACAGTTTGACGGCAAAGGAATGCGACGCGTGCCCTACCTACGGAAGTAAATGGATGGATCGAGCAAGAATCAGGAGAGATAGCAAAGAGACAAACTTTGTGAAAAGCTACAAAGGACAGACAATTATAGAGAACCATGATTACCTACGTACTGAAGAGACACGCTATTTGAAAGAATATTAGTTTTGTTATTATAGAGTCTCAAACAGTGAGTATATGATATATGACAATATCATAAACTGGCTTGTGATTTATTGACCTGGACAGAAACTTAAATAATATTATTTGATCACTGCAAAGTTAGTTCCTGATTTTCATTAGTTTCAATCTTATAATCAAACAAGGATTTATGAAAAATCTAATAATAATAATTATTAATCCTGAATATTCATTGGCATGTCTGTTCGAACTATGGTCTTGAAGTTATGGATATATGATACGAATATCACATGAATGATATCACACAGTGATAGATTGTTGAATTTCCTAAACCACACAGACAGGAAAATAGACCAGAAATTCATAAAAGTTTTAAACATAAAGAACCTACCAAATAAGTGATATGATTTGCCGACATAATTTCAATGTTCCTACAAAAGAAGTTCAAAAATGATAAATTCGAATTACCTGCAAATCGATGTAGCAAAAATAGAATTTCAAGCTTCTAGGAATTATCTTTATTGTGAGAGGGTCATTGGAAATGCTATTAAAGTGCACCGAAAATCATAAGAGTAAGATTCCTGAGCACATCAGCATTGAAACCTAAAATTGATTACTTCATGTGGAATTGCAACCTAGCCATCGACAAAACCCTCTCTGTGTAACTAAAACCTCCTAAATATATATCGAACATACATAACTCTTCTACAGTGTCCTTTTCACTCATCTTAACAAATGATGATTTTAAAAAGATTTGACATGATAAATATCTATGTTGATGCAGACATTACTTGATTCCAACACTTACAGACACTTTCAGACACAACTACAAACATAGTAGCACATACTCACATATTTATTCAGACACACACGCATTATATATATATATATATATATATATATATATATATATATATATATATATATTAGTTCGAACTCGTTCTAAATTAAGTGGTTACCGTATCAGTCTTGTGGGGAAGTATAGCCACGAATTATTCGATGGAAGACTAAATTGTCCGTTACATGTGACCTTTCAAAATGTCAAGTGGAGTGCCCGATTGAATCAGCCTTAAAGTCCTCTTTTTAGATGTATTAAATATATCAATTGTCAGTTAATCGAGCCTCAACAGAAAATAAATTGAATAAAAATTGTAGCCGATAAATTTTGTAGCTTCACTCTGTTAAAAGCGGTTGTTTACAAAATTTAAGGTCAACCTTTCGGGAGTCAACGGAAATAAATTGCGCTCGGACAAATATAGTCGATATGAATTGTACAGTGTATAATTTTTTTTCTCTCTAAATTTTATCATTGGTTGAACATTTGTAATGAATCTTGCTTGCTTTTTATTACAATTCGTGCTCTAATGAAATCAGCGTTTGGGTAAATTATTTAATATTTTTTTCTTCAATTGACACAAACTCAGGTGCGTTGAACCTGAACATAACCAGTTGATCCGGTATTAGCCTATACTTGACCATATAATCTGCCGTCAATTTTCCCTTCTGTTCTCATAGAAACAATTTTTATAAAATTAGTTTTTTGTAACGTTATTCTGAAGGCAACTTTTGGTAACTTGCTATTAGCTAGTTATAAAATTTCGGTTTGTTTCTGTAAAATCATCGTACTAAACGAATCCATCAAATAATACAAAATTACGATCTCGGAATAATTCTCCCGAGTAATTAGCTAAAAAGCAATCTCTTTCAATGACGCAAAACACAGTAATTATGAACAACACAGAACGCTATTTATCTGCCTCCCACCGAGGCGGAATATGGCACTAGGCCTTTTTATAGTGGTGAATCTGAGCCCTACAACTTGGACTAAAATTTCCCGTAGAACCTGCAAATGGCAGGATCGGATATCCCGTTTAATTTTCTCCCAGACAAAACTCTTCCCTTCAGCTAAGCCTTCTCTGAGTTCCTTTTCGCCCGGAGGCAGTGTGTCTAACGAGGTTAGAGTTAGAGCTGATTCACAACACCGAACGGTATTTATCTACCTCCCCACCGAGGCGGAATGTTGCACAAGACCTTTTTAATGTGGGGTATTACGGCCCTAAAGCCCGGGCAAATGCTTTCTTGCCTAATATTCCCCAGACAAACAAATGTCTGACAAAACAAATGTTCGTACTGATGCACAACGCCGACCACACTTAAACTTCTGTCTGAGTGATTTATATACTAAATAGTTATGGTCACGTGATCTTAGAAGCACAGTTCATTTAACGGGTACGTTTGAGCCCTCTTCCCCTATCACAATATTCCTGAGAGATCCTAAGGAATTAATCAAGCGAAATGTTATTATAACAACGTGAAGAGCCCAACTAATATATTTTATCACTGAAAGAAACTTGAATTTATTTTTAAAGGTTTATCTCGTTAATACTCGGTATTTATCTCATTAATATTCGCTATTTATCCTAGCACCTTTACAAAGGCGGGATGTGGCACAAGGTAGATTTTTACCTGGAGCTTTTTAAGCGCGTGCGCTCGGGCAAAAATTCCTCGCGAGGTGAGACTCTTGATTCTTTTTCTCCAAACAAGACTCCGTCCATCGATATATCCGCGTCTGGGTTCCACTCTTCCCAAAAGCAAAATGTTCAATAATATTGCGTTTGCGTGGTACAGTAATACCCATGAGTCTAACATTGCCATGTTGCTTTTCATCAAATAATTGTTGAAATTAATTAAAGTCTACTTTTGCTGAACATATACAATTGTGTCCTTTTTATTCATTTAAAAAAAGCAAGTCGTTGATGCCAGAAAGACGCCAGTGGTTGTTAGGAATGCAAGAGAATGAGATGAAGTTAGTTAAAAGAAAGGACAAAAATATCTATGAAGATCGCAGATAGCAAGAAAAAAGAAACTGAAATAGAATTTCACAATTGAGAAGTAAGGAAAATATGTTATTAGACTAGAGGGTTTCATCTATTTCAACCATTAAAAATGAGACTTCGTAGTCAATCTAATAATACGCTTAAATTAACGCGGTAGACGTTCCAAAAAGGAAGTGTCAATAGAATAGCTTACTGCAGTTTGTGTTTTGTTTAACGGCATATCAACCTCTTTTGGTTATTTAATGACAAAATGTTAGAGTTTTAAGGTCTTTTTTTAATGTTTAGTTATAGTGAGATGGTTGATTTAATTTAATTTTGGTTTTATTCTTTTTTATTTTATAAAACTGAAAATGTCTTCTAGTTTTGTATTCAAAAATTATTGCTGAGAATATGTTATTTTTATTCAAAAATGTGTTTTTCTTCAGAAATGTATTGGAAATATTTTCCCTTCAAAAATGTATGTTTTTCTATAAAAGTCTATTTTTAGTTATATATTTCTATAAAAGTGTATTTCATACTTTCATAGCGTCTTGACCTCAGTTTGAGGGTTAACTATTTATCCATAGCTGGGACCCTCTGTGTCAGGGTGAACTTGAGAACAACAGCAATTCAGAGGTGGTTCGATGCTCCTCACAACCTCCCAATCAGAGGCCTTTCTGCTGGATGCATTTTACAATAGAATAGCAACCACGAACCTATTTAAGAGAAAAGACTAAAGGAAGCCATGTTACGTCGGTGGGAAAATAACTGAAGAGGTCTTGAGTGATAAGATTACTTACCTTTATATGAATTTTCTCGAGCATCTCGAGAAAACAATTTTAGCAACAGTCAATTTACATTGCTTTTTTAAATTAATTTTGACAAAGGATCAATGTCGATCTCTTGCTCTTTTCTTTATTGTGACGTTGTGTATAATCTTGCAGACATCAGAATTTGTTTTCAAATGAGCTTCATTTTTTTAGATATATTCGGTCGTATCATTTTTAAGATAAGACATTCAAGAAAGAAAGAGAAATGAAGTTAGGGACTGCAAAAACTACTGGCCAGTGTATGACCTTTTCTTAATCGCTTAAGCCGAAAATGGAACAGAAACTGAAAAAGAAAACTGAAAAGATTAATTCAGAAAGAAAAATATACTTAGCCATCTTTGTTTATTTATTTGTTACTGCAGACCTTTTCATTACTCAAAGGTTAATTTGTTCATTTTGGGTAAATCGTAAAGTAAATGTCTCAAAATTATATATATATATATATATATATATATATATATATATATATAGTGAGTGTAGTATGTACGTTGTTTATGTGTTTGTTCATGCGTGATGTTTATTTCTGCGTGGTATTTGTACAAAATTAAACAGAATAGACAGGCAATATGTATTAAGAATTTGGGTGTGTTTCCCCTGATGTTGAATACGATGTTGGACCACAGGTGGTACATATATATATATATATATATATATATATATATATATATATATATATATACAGGCGCTTGCAAAAATTAAGTTTAATGTTTCTAGTGCTTTCGAGAAAAAAAATTGAAGTCAAGAGATTCCATTTCAGATGTCAATGTTGTGAAAGTATTACAGCAGTTCTCATTGAAAAACATCTAAAATTTGTAGTATTTTTCAGTTGAATAGGAAAATTATCATTGTATTGTCAAACGAAATTCTATTGCAAATTTGAATTGACACCATAGATTTATCTTAAATTTATTTTCTTTCTTCGAAAACATGTCAAGACAATTTTTCCTTAGAAATATTTACCGCCTTATGTTAAAATGTTTACGTTAGAAACAATTCATATTTCCTAGGCTAAGTCAAGATGTTATAATGAGAGTTGGATTAATCGATATAAGAAAACGTCACCAAATCCAACAATGTCAAGTGTATATTAAGGTAGGTCGTCTTTACCGTTTACTTCCAAATAACCTTTGAGAAAAAGCAAATAACCAGAACGGAATGAGATAAAATCTCACACCAAATTTCGTATTCTTAGATTTAAACCTATTTTGAAGAAATGCAATCGAATATAAAATAAGTTTCAAATCCATTTATTTTGGTAATATTTGATCGACAAATGTTAAGTAAATGTCTCCAAATCATATATATATATATATATATATATATATATATATATATTAATGAATTATTTTATTTTACATAGAAATTAATTCAGTCCAAATATTTATATAATTATATGATCAAAACTTTAGTGTAATATACTTCACAAACAAAGAAATATCTTAGCTGAAAACATGAGAATTTTGACTGAATGTTTCTGACTTGCATTAATTCAATAAACAGTATGAGAGCATTCAGCCGTTAATTTCACTGCTTTTAGCTCGGCGAATGTGAAGGAAAATCATAAAATTATAATGTTCTGTTATTTCAAAGATATGCTTGAATTTCATATTCTCATAATATTCAGTGCTTTGCAGTCTATAGGATATTTCATCTAACAACTCAAACGAAAAAAGTAAAATTAAACACCCGCACAATTGGATCAAAATGACTGAAAACATTTAGGAAAAACCAAGACCAAAGCAAATTTCACAAGTCACTGTGAAAGTTAAAATTCTAGATTCTGATTGCATAGGAAATAGCAAATTAATCTATGAACCCGGTGAATTTCTCTTAACACCTAGAAGATGGGTATGTAATTTCGATCCAGTCACGTGATAAAATTTACTACTTACACCACGTCTCTTGACCGGAAAAATCAGTCGGACATGGGTGCCAATCTGAAGGATGTAACTAAAGAAAATTTAATTTGCCGACCCCGACGTGAGGGTGCGGTCAATATTCGTTTTCCTCTCCTGTTAATTTTCCTTTTTTGGTCTTCACCTACACACCATAAAAGAAAACAAGAAGAAGATGCTTCAGCTGACTTCGATAAGTACAATCTCTTATATTGTCTTACTTTCTTTTTCACTTTTTCTATGGCTATATAAAGGAAAAGAAAGCAGACTTGTATTATCAACATTTTTAATCTTTTTACAAACACGCATTCTGCCACTATCAACTATGAACTCCTAATTTCAGTGGGACATTTAAATACTTAGATTTCTCTTTGAACGATTAACTACATACATTTTCTCTATGAACATTTCATTTTTCTTCTTACAATTTTGTTATTATTTTAGTAACAGTTTTCTTTTAATGTACAAACGAAATATTTTATCCTTCCACATTTCAACAATCAACCTTCAGCCTTTTGATAAATTAAAATGTGGGTATTGTCGGCTATGTTTGTAACTGGCCTTTTCCCAGGCATGCACGATATCCTACAAGTCTCACAAATTTTGTTTTGAGATAGATTAACTAGAATTTTCAATTTTTCCTAAATTCTCCTTCTGGCAAATTCCTTTCACATAATGTATCTCGATGGCCTGTAAAAGCAGAAGATACTGTTGTACCATCAATGTATTTATAAACAGCTTCAAATGTAGCTCCTGCTGATGTTATAAACAGCCAATCTTATGTAATTTTCAATAGAGTTTCTTCTCCATAGTAGTTAGAAAACCTTCCTTACATTCAGTATTTCTGTTGCACAAATGTTAAGGTTGTGTATGTTATCGAACGCTTTAAAAATAAAAATAAAAATTTATCTCTGCTGAAACAAAACTAGTGTAACCTGTAGTTGGAACTACTCTATAAGGAGAGAATTTTCTAGTCCCATCTCCTGTCTCTTGAGTAAATGTTAAGTGGTGTTCAGGGTTACTTGTTTTTTAGATTAATGTTACCATTTTCTATATTAGCTTTTCTTCTACAATTCCTGTAACTTGTTTATTTATCTCAATGTCACTCCTTGCACACCTGTGGCAACCTTGCTTTGGGGTGAAATGATTATAAAAAATGTCTTCTCATTCACTTTCACTCCCTGTGTTCTCTTACGTCATCGTGGTGCTGTTGCCTTCCTGAGATCAAATATTAATATCTGCATGTATACATAAATAGCAGCATCTAACCTTGGTAGAACTTAGACGAGAACGCCATTAGTAACAAGATTAATACTAGCATTAAACAGTAAAACTACACAAAATCCAAATTCAGATATGTAGTATTCGTCTAGTTGGTGCAGGCAACGAGAGGATGCAGTGACTGATCCTGCATTCTAATGGTTTGGTGAAGGAACCTAACTCTCAATGTCAAGGAGATGCCATCTCTAAAATATGAGATACTGCACACTTTCGTAAGATTTATGACCATTAATTGTACTATGTTAAACTGCAATGCAACTGTAAAAAATATTATGAATTGAATCTACCATTCAACATAAAGTTCTTTTGAGGAGACGAAACTGGAAGATTAGTAAATGGTATGTAGCCCTTCAGTAATAAATAAATGCACGGATAACACTATTAATTTTATTGTATTTGCCGGTTGACTCAGAAGTCGTTAAATTTTTCTATGCCGAATCTTTACGATTTTGCTAAAAGTTAAACGAAAAGCCTAAGACATCATCATAAACCTGGAAACGTTCTTTTTCATTGGCGGCTTTGATTGCTGCATTTTGTTTTATTTAAAATAAATTTCTTAAACGAACGCCAAGTAAAACTATTTTTTCAGAACTTTTCAACCAAAAAAAAGCGAGGAAATATTTTTGTTAAAGCAATATATCGATAGAGTTTGACGGGAGATAACTCTTGCAAGACATCTGAGATGGAAGATCTTAGTTTATTTTAATTTTATCTTCTTTGACTAACGGCAAAAATGCGAACTGTTTTTTTTTATTGATATCCTCCGCTTTAGCACCATCAAGTCTGAAAAGATATTAAATTTAATGGTCGGGGAAAAAATTTTGATTGATATAATTTCTTTTTTAAATTCCGTTAAAAAGGGGAAGCACAATTTAAGGGATAAGCAAAAGCACAATATATACACACTTCTTGAAAATACAAACATAACACTATCATCAACATAGGAAAAAAATTATAATGGAAGCACTATTAATTAAAAAAAATCCCACACTTAATAATATCAACTACGAACCCACCAACAATCTGCTTACCCTACTCAGAATATAAAACACGCACATGACTCTACACACGTATATAAACACTACGTATATTCACTTAAATGTAAAATAAACGTCATCCTTGATAATGGCTAAAAGTATAGCCGGAACGCTCAGAAAAATAGAATATTTGGATACTTTTTATATAATTTATGTTCTGGAAAGAAAACAATGACAAGATCACATGAAAAATAATATAAAAGTCTTAAACACAATAACTTGTATGACATTTTTAATGAAACCTACACACACACACACACACACACACACACTCACACACACACATAAATAACACACACGCACTTATATATCACATAAAAATATGTAAACACAATCATAGCCTATTAGAAATCTAATAAGGGATATACATGTAAAAACACATAGACATATAAACATTTACATCACCACCAAAACGAAAAGATTATATATATATATATATATATATATATATATATATATATATATATATAGATAGATAGATAGATAGATATTTAAAATTTAATATGACAATTTGAAATGAAGTGTCGGTTTTTTATAACCAAGTTTCGTTAAAATTCGTTAATTTTCGTAATATATATATATATATATATATATATATATATATATATATATATATATAGTATAAAAGGTTTGTTTGTCTCTTCAGCTGAGTAGATTCATGACGACTTTGTAGTTTGTGGAAGACACAGTTATGATGTTCTCGTTCGTCAAAGATATATATATATATATATATATATATATTATTATTATTATTATTATTATTATTAAAGAAAACATATATTTTATGTATATATTTTAATGCTGAAATTATTAGTGTCCATATTTTAATATTCACCATTACAGTTATATATTTGTATGAGTAATAATATACGTTTTGCTTTTCATCACTGCATACTTATTAATGCTATGTGTGAATATACTTATTCATCTCGGAGAATTTTATTAAATAAAGTACACTAAAGGTCCTACTAAAATCGACATATACAATGTTTAAGTGTAGAAATCCACATTCTTATACATGAAAAAAAGTAACTTCTAAAAAGTAAAGTTAAAAAATTATCTTAGGTCTTTAAACGTAATATAATTATCAACAAACAAAAACGTCATTTTAACACATCTTTTTTTCGGTCCAAAATGCCATCTACAGGCTTGAGAAACAATAATAAAATAAATTAATAATTTTAATTAACTGGGATCAGGATAAAAAGTGCGACATTGATCCAAGGACGCATTTGAAAAATTAACGGAGAGACAGAAAATATCATTGGAAACAAAGAAAATATTGCTGCACTGCTATGTGATATCTGTCCTTCTGTATGGCATTAAATATTGAACAATCTCCTCAAGGAGGAAGGAGAGGTTCGAGGCGGCTGATATTTGCTTCTACAGAAGGATATTTAGAATACCATGGACCGATACCTGAGCAACGATGAAGTGTTGGGAGATAAAAAGGTGAAGAAAACTCATACTTATTATCTGGAAGAGACCGCTAAGTTTCTTGGGACATGTAACGAAAAAGGAGAGCCTAGAGAATCTAATACTCACAAGAAGTATAGAATAGAAGAGAGACAGGGAAAGGAGCGTGAGACATATGTGATAGGTTTGAGCAAATTAATAGTAGAACGGGGTTTGGGATAAATACCAGAAGAAAATTATTGAGAACGACAAGAAACAGGGCCAAGTGGAAATCTATGATTGCCTACCTCCAGAAAGAAACGGCAACGGAAGATGATGATTATCTGGATACCGGTATTTTACTGTAATATCGCTATAATCCTAAATGCTAAGTCAGTTTAGCAGTTGACATCAGCCGTTAATCTTACTCATGGTTCTAGGCTGTGCGCGAATTGTAGATGATAGCTTCCCAGATTTAGAAATCAGAGAATGAATTTCTAATTCCAGCAAGGATTGTTACATTCATTTACAGACAGCTCCCTTCTGATAGGTTATAAATCAACCTCCTAATAATAGGTATGGGTTAAATTGTAATACCTATGTCAGGAAAATTATCGTTGTTTTCAAAAGTTTTTGTTTTTGTTTGGTATTTATTCACTTAAAAGATATTATGTTCCAATCCTAAATATGTTTCGGTTTTAAGTAATCTTCAAGGAGATAAGCCGTCAGAAAAGCATTTGAAAATGGTTATAAACCGTAAAAATTAATTGGACGATGTCTACAGGTTAATATCTGTGTTAACAGCGTTTTTACTTAGAAAATAAAACTTACTGAAATCACACAGTTAAACTGTCAATGCATATATATATATATATATATATATATATATATATATATATATATATAATCATTTCACGCCGAGCAATGCGGAAACGCCACTGATGTGCAGGGGGCTACATAAATGTAAAAAGATTAATTAGAAAAGAGTGAGGAGTACAAACTAGTTAGAGAGGAACAATAGAAAGCAGGTGAGATGACAGATACATAGGTGGAGAGAAAGGGAAGGTTATACGGGGGTGGGGATATATATATATATATATATATATATATAAAGTTTAAAACCCGTTTTTTTATAGCTTATGTTAAAATAAGATCAAGTGCTTATTCAAAAAGCTCTAGTTTGAGTTTGCCGTGACCTGTCAGTTAAAAAAATTGCAAAGTATTGCTTTTCGTTGTATTTGTAAAACGGGATTTATGCTTTGTCAATTTTTCCCAATAAACGGTAATGATAAATGTCCAAAAATGCGGGTGGGTGTTACGGAAGCCGTTGTGACCCGTGAATATTAGATGACGTTCTGACGCAGAAATAGACGTCATGTCTCTGCATCGTCTTAGAGATTGACTCCTTGTAGAAAACGTGAAATTGTTATGGTATATAATAAGGTAGAAGTTACAAAAAAGACCCGATTTCTGCTGGAATACAACTGAGCGTCTCTGAGAAACGATCGCAAAAATTAATATTTATCATTGATTTTTGCTGCACCCTGTTTGTCACTTGAGATATTTGTTCGCATATCAAGGCATCAGACCTTGATCTATCAGTGACTCGATTTTGGTGGAGTTTGAGTTAAACATCTTGGAGAAATGCATAAAAATTTGCGAAAGACCCTCCGGAATTATGTTGGTCGTTGATATTTGATGAACACTGAACATTGATTCGAAAAACGTTTCGTGTACATCAAAAGTTCATGTCATGATCTACAAGCGACAAAATTTTGGTTGAAATCGGACTTAGGAGGAGGGTTCGTAAAATTGGAGACACACACACACACACACACACACACAAAAACACACACACACACACATATATATATATATATATATATAGAGAGAGAGAGAGAGAGAGAGATACACACATGCCATACAAGTCAACCATCCGTCCGTGCATGGAGTACTGCTGCCATTTATGGTCGGGCGCCCCTGCCGTTCTCCTCAGTGTTCTTGACAGGCTCCAAAGGAGAGTCTGTAATGTGATAGGTACTGATCTGGCGGCTCGACTGCAGCCACTTCCCCACCGTCCAAACGTGGCCTCCCTTTGTATGTTCTATGAATACATTCATGGCTTCTGCTCGGACGAACTTAAGTCACTGGTGCCTCCTCAACAGGTGTTTACTCGTGCAACCAGACTGGTAACTGGGTCCCAACCATTCACAGTCAGGTTAGCCAAATGCAGACGACAATTCTACTCCTGCAGCTTTTCTGTCGCACTTCCCGCCTGTGGAACTCGCTCCCATATTCTTGCCTAGCTGACGGCTACAACCTCCAGAAATTTAAATGCAATGTCAACACTCATCTATTAACCACTGGACTCTAGCACTCTCCCCACCCCCGTATATCCTTCCTTTTCTCTCCACGTATGTATCTGTCTTCGCACCTGCATTCTCAGCTTTCTATTGCTCCTTTCTAACTAGTTTGTATTCCTCACTCTTTTTAAGTTTATCATTTTAGAGTTATGTAGCCGCCCGCTCATCACTGGCATTTCTGCCTTGCTCGGGGTGAAATGATTAAAAAAAATTCTGAGGTAGGACATATTCAAACTGGGCAGACAGCATACTATATCACAAAGATGATTGCCACATACTATACGTGTTCCCTTACATTTATAACGCGTGGACTGACGAGACTACAAATTGTAATAAAGAAAATCTATAATTTTATCAGTTACGTGACGATAGAATGTAACTGATACTCATTCGACCAGTATTTGCAAAATCAAACATTTTCATTTCATAGGTATATTTAATGATGGTAATATCCTAGCTTCTTGTGCTTAAAAAATCTTGACAATCGCCATTGGCAATAAGAAAAATGACGGGTAAGATAAGTTTTCTACATTGTCAACGTACATTCGCCAATTCACTCCAACGTCAATCCCACATCCATCTTCGTATTTTTAAAAAAAAATTATTATACGACGCATCTGCTGTTCGCAATTTGATCGCATTTTAATTCTAAGAAGCGGATTATCCATATCAGCAGGAAATTACATTAACTTCCTTTCCTAGACTCACAAAATTGGCGCTGAGAAATGGACAAGTTCGTTTCTCCCGTTTTTTTTTTTTTCCACCATTTGAAAGTCCTGCAGTTTTATTCTTAGAACCGAACAGCAAATAACCGGCACATACCATTTGGTTATAATGGTGTGGAATCAAACCACACATCTCAGGAGAAAAGAAATACAGATAAATAGTCATCCTTCCTCTAGACTAGTGGTTAGCCAAGGGTATAAAGCCATGGATGCCCTAGTATCCATAGCTAAGGAAAATTAAGAGAGTTCATAAATTTCCCAAGGGTAATTTCTTTATATATATATATATATATATATATATATATATATATATATATATGTATATATATGTATGTATGTATGTATGTATGTATGTGTGTGTGTGTGTGTGTGTGTGTGTGTGTGTGTGTGTGTGTGTGTTGAATACACCGGCTGTCGTCCGATCACCGAAGTCAAACAACATCGAGCCTAGTCAGTACTTACATGGGTGAACGGTTGGGAATAACAGGTGATGGTCCAACGGTCCTCAAGTTTTGGGAATTGGGAGCAGGGCTAACAACCCTACCCCAGAAAGAAAAATTTGTTACCGTTCCCGTAGCAAAGAGTTGCTTCCATACACACCACTGACTGTAGCAGATGAGACGATGATGATATTAATAAATTTAACAGACAATGAATGTCGATGTCTAATCCTGAGCCGTTCTAAACATCGTATTTTGGTTTTAATTTCAGGTGAAAATAAAGACGAAAATTGTCCAAAATTTGGATATTTTTTATTATGCTTGTTCTAAGCGTTCGGCTCGCATGTGCCATCTTTAGAGAGATTACTGGGATGATACTATAAAGACATTTACCGTCAAAGATGATATTATCTTAGGTTGACATAAAACATGGCTATGTACGATAGCAGTTACTTAATAGCAGGCGCAAGTCGTAAATTTGTAATGCGGTTCTATGACGTCACACCGCATGAGAAACTGAAATGTTAAAAGAAACATATGTTTAAATGCAATGTAATGTGTTCTGACTAGACTGAAATGTGATTTTATTAACTTTGAGTTGCTTTTATTTTATGTACATGACCTGCCATATAACGAAATGTTGTACAATTTTTGTCTTTATTTTTACCTGAAATTAAAGCCAAAATACGATGTTTAGAACGGCTCATGACTAAGCATAATAGACATTCACTGTCTGTTCTATTTCACAAAATCTGTTTACAAAAATTATCTGCTGCCTCGATACAATAAATATATTCATATATATTTTCGAACTGGAAAAATTTAGTCCAATCCCTGCACATATAGATAAACATATGACAAATAGATGTAATATTTACATTACTTTATATAACTTCAGTAAGCCCTCAATGAATTTTTATATCTTTAGAGGTATTATATTTCAAACTCAAACAAACAACATTAAATTCTTTTTTCTGGCTACGCAAGCATCAGACTTTCGTTTTTGTTGTACTAAACCCTTAAAGACGTAAAGAATACACAAACACCACACATATATATAGTGTATGTATTTGGGCAAAAATCTCTCTTTAATGCATGTTTTACATATAAGAAAATACATTTAATTTACTTTTTTTAAGTTTATTATATAACTCTGTGTATGACGATAAACTGTATTAAGACATTTGATCAGAAGTGTGGCGGTTTTGATGGGCGTGGATCACCTCATAAATGTTGTTTCTAGGTACACACGGAATCGGTGTGGTAACACTTTAACCCGGCGTGATAGCACATGTTAAGGTCTCAGCTATGGTCAAATAGTGACTTACCCACAAAAAAGACCTGTATGAAAGTATAATGTTTATTTCTATAGCAAGAATACTCGCAATACATGCATGTATATACATCTATATGCACACTAATCACACTAAGTTTGAACAATATATCTGTAAATGCTTCCCTAAAGATCGTAAAATGGTGTCTGTGTGGTCCTTAGTTTTTTAAGGGTTTTTAAATATACCTACAATAATCTGATGCACGTGTATCCAGTGTGAGAATTTACTGTTGTTTGTTGATTGCTAGCGTTGGAAATAAAATATCTCAACGCACATAAGAAATCATTGAGGGTCTTTTGAAGTTAGATAAGGTAAAGTTAATATTATTTTCCGTTTTTCATATGTTCATCCATATATACAGAGATTGCACTAAACTTTTACAGTTTTTATGTAGATATCAAATTCTTCAATGTGCGTATCTATTCAGGACGTAGGTGGTCATGACCTTCAACGTTTTCCTATAACTTGTAGCTCTTAACATCCTTTCTCTTGTTAACCCACCCAAACCTTGCTTTATCATTTATTTGATTATCTCACCCGTTGCCTTCCCCTGTGTCTCTTTCCCACTGTTTTATGTGTATCAGGTTCTCCAAGCCCGTTCTTCCTCGTTGTATCAGCTGTCTTGTTCTTATATAAAACCTCAGCTTATCATTTTCTCCCTCTCCAAAACCTCGTTTTTGCTCATGTTTTTTCCATGATATCTCCGGAATGGTAGAACCTTATTTCAGTTGCTTTAAGTCTTTCTTCATCTTTGAGGAGATTGTTCAGCAATTGCTGCCATATTAAACGACAGACATCACATATACATCTAGTATTTTCTTCTGTGTTTCTCGCAAAGTTTTCCTGTCTCTCAATTATCTACTCTGCTTCTGAAATGCATCCTTAGTCATGTCAATACGCTTTCAGAACTCAGTTTCTCACTTTCCGTTCCAAGTAGTTAAATTTCCGTACTTGCTTGATTTTAGTATCCCCGGACTGTAGTTGGCATTTTGGTTTCCTCTCTTTGCTGATGAAGATGTATTTAGTTTTCTTGTAGTTTATATATAGTCCTTTTTTTCGTTTTCTTTAGCTACCTTCAGTAGGATGTCTTGTAGTTTCCTTTTCTTGTTTGTTATCAGCACTGAACCATCTGCATATCATATATTGAACCTTAGTGATCGTAGAATCGTATTTGTGTGCTGCAATATAGTAAAATTTTTCGTCTTTAGGGATTTTTAATTCACATGCGTGAGAGTATCTTGCATTCATCACTTTAAACTTATTACTGTTTTTTAAAGAATTTATTATACGTTTAGTGAAGTAACCAACCAACCATAAATTTTCTCCACATTTTATCCTTTTTCTCGTAAATGTATTGGACACATACATATTTTGTCGCTTCGACTATATCTTCATCTGATTTTTGTTGAACTCTTTTTAGAATTATTTATTCCATGTTATTTATCTATATTTTTTCTGCGTTCCTGGATTTGCTTCCGTTTTTTTTTTTTTTTTTCAATTTCCTTAACTTTTTCACTCTTGCACGTCACAGCTGATATTATATATTTATTATCTACAGTTAGCCAGGGATAAATTAGATGATATATATATTACAAGGAAAGTTCATGTCCAGAGAACAAATTCATACGTCAAACGAACTTTTTTCAGACACAGTGAGAAATCAGCTGTAGTAGTATTCGGAGTAATATGGTATTATATGTGGCATGTACAACTGCCAGCATGCACACAAATACAGTTGCACATTTCGTGTCTTTATGTTTGAGTTAAGCCGGCGGTCCATGCTGTTTTCTTTTGTGTGAATGAACTGAAAGGTTTCCAAGTGAAATACACACACTCAATAGACAAGACGTCAGTGTAATGAATTGACATTTTGTTATGTATACTTAGGTTGGCCGTTCACAACAAGAATGCCTCAATTCTACTTCTCAAGACAAGATAAATAGACTAAAATGCAGCAACGTTTATATATATATATATATATATATATATATATATATATATATATATATATATATAAGAGACAATTATGTCTATTATGTTTAATCATGAGCCATTCTAAACGTCGTATTTTGGCTTTAATTTCAGTTGAAAGTAGACAAATATTCTCCAGAATTTGGTTAATTTTTCATTAATTTGGTTCTAAGCTTTCAACTCACATGAGCCATCTTCAGAGAGGTTATTTACAACGGTAACACAATAACATCTACCATCAGCGACGATTTTATTTTGTGTTGACATAAAACTCCGCTTGGCAATGGCACTAGTTACTAAAAATAGCAAATGCAATTTGCAAATTTGCAATGCGGTTCTATGACGTAACACCGCGTGATAGCATGAAATGACAACAGAACCATGTATTCAAATGCAATGTAATGTGTTATGACCAGATTTAAAAGTGATTTTATTAAGTGTGGGTTGTTTGGATTTGTGACATATATATATATATGCAAAATGATCTGAGTAAAATTAACATTTATTTATTCATCAACGGACTAAACGAGGTAATTGTATAGATTTTTTTTTTTTACAATGGTGAAACAATTCTTGATTTATAACCGTTTATGTGTTAAGTTTTCTTCTCAATATATTGTCTATGGATAATATTTATTGAGCTGTTTATTTCTAGTGTGATTTTAGAAATTATATTCGTGTCGAAAAACCTTACTCGAAAACTATCCAAAGGAGAAAATGGTTTTAAAAAACGAAAGAGCTTAGTACATGAACGTCAGTCAAAAGAGTTCGGACCGAGATCTGCATGAAGCCCATAGAAAAAACCCTGATACGAGTAATCAACTAACAGTAAGCGCTAAATAGAGAGGTAGAGCGAAATAAATAAATAAACACCTAATGGGCCAGACGGACCTACCTAGGTTTCACCTAAACGGATCGTCAGGAAAAGCTGGCGCTTAGAACACACACACACACACACACACACACACACACACACATATATATATATATATATATATATATATATATATATATATTGTACTAAGGAAATTGTTTTCTAAAATTTAGTAAAGTGAAAATAGCTCTGATATTATGGATTAGCAACTAGATCCCACCCTTTTACAGTGAAACCGATAAAATGAAACCGCAACTTCTACTCCAACAGTTTCTTTCCTCGCACTTCCCGACTGTGGAATTCTCTTCCACACGATTGCTTCCCCGACGGCTACAATCTCCAGGAGTTTAAATGTAAAGTGAATAGACACCTCCTAACACAGTAACTTGCTCCCATTCTACAAACACTCTTCCCATCTGCCGAACCCTCATTCTTACTCATCTGTCACCTTCCTCCTCACATTCCCTATGTCTAACCACTCCTTCTCTTTACCTTCCCCTATGTAGCACCATGCACAATAGTGGCAGTGGAATGCCTTGCTTGGGGTGAAATGATTAAAAAAAATCTCTATTTAATAAATATATTTACCAGATTTACACAAAAGTGTCTTGAAATACTAAAATGTCAGTTTAAGCCAATAACATCGACATTGACTTCTACCATAGCCTCTAGGCGACTTCGCAAACTTCAGCAACTCGTCTGGACAAAAAAAATACTTACCTTCAATTTATCTTTGGTGAACAAAAAACATTTTTTTGCTCATCACTCCACTGTGCTCTACAGATAATAATCAAATGGGTTGCAAATCTGAAAGTTACATAACTGAGAAGCAGACTAGCACAAAGAAAGATAGTTGATTAAACTAATACATTTTGAATGATTCTGTGAAAACAAAGAATTCATTGCATCAATTATGCAGTCGGATTGCCTGAAGTTCTGATTTTGAAAACAGTTTCATCAACTTGAACAGCTCCCGTCTACCATAGGTAAGAAAAAAGACACGCAGAAAATGTATGGATGTAGGAAACGTAAACATGAAACCTACGGCGACATCAAGTTGAGAGATTAATGTCTTCGCTCCAACAGTGTTTTATTAATTAAAACAAATGATTTGAAATATATATTTTGAATGTGGAAAAGCGAAAAAAATATTTAGAATTTTTTTTCTGTTTTGTTTTGTCTACTAGATTTTTAAATCTTCCTCTTTGAATGCGGACTAAAATAAAGAAACACGGGGTTAGTCTCGCTTTAAAGAAAAGGCTGTGATATAAATTAATTATTGTGAAAATTTTCTGAACATAGTTATCTTTTTCCCATTTGGTTTGTTCTTTATTTTATCTTTACTTTACAGTGTACTTAATTTTTCTCTTTGGTTTCCTTTACTCGTTTTTCTACTACTTTATTTTTCTATATTTCCATCACATTTTTTTCTTTCAGCTTAACTCTTTTTCTTTCTCAATTGCTATTGTTGTTCCCCTCGTTTTGTAACTTATTCATTTTCTATTTTTTTATCTTCTTTCTTTTTTTTTTGTCATAATTATCTGTTTTTCTCTTCATTTCTTGTATATATTTTTTCTTCCTCCACTTTTATGACATTCCTTATTTACTTTTTAAAATATTTTCTTTTTTTGTTTACCATCAATGTTTATCTTATTAAAACATTTATTTTAGCCTTTTCTTTCTTCCTTTCTTTGGCTTTTTCTTTTCCTTGGCTCTTTCTACATTTAATTCTCTCGACAATTCTTTAACTCTTTCTTTTCCTTCCCTCTTTGTTTTTTTCCCTCTAGCTTTCTTTTCGCTCTTTTCTTTTCCTTCTCTTTACTTTTCTTTCGTTTTCTCTTTGTTTTCCTTTTCTCTTTCCATTTCTTTCTGTCTGCCTTTCTTTCTATTTGCCTTTCATTCTCTCTGCCTTTCTTTTCTTTCGCTATAGCTTTCTTTCCCTCTACCTTTCATTAACTCTTTCTTTTTTCTTTCTACCTGTTCTTTCGCTTTTATTTCTAGTCTCTTTACCTTTCTTTCTCTCTATCTTTTATTAACTCTTTTTACTTCGCTCTATCTCTCTTTTCTTTCGCTCTTTCTTTTCTTTCTCCTTACCCTTCTTTCTCTCTACCTTTCTTTAACTCTTTCTTTTCCTTCGCTCTATATTTCTTTCTCTCTACTTTTTCTTTGCTCTTTCTCTTTCTTCGCTTTCTTTTACTTCGTTCTTTCTTCCTTCCTTTGCCTTCTTCCTTAATGTTCTTACGTTTTAGTTTACTTTCTTTTCACTACTTATATAACTAGTTTTGTCTTTTCTGTGCTTCTTTCATTTTTTTGGAAATTACATTAGCATTGTGTTATTTTCCCACTGTATTTAGACACTGTAAGTCATACACATTTAACCAAACACACATGTAAGTCATACACATTTAACCAAACACACATGTAAGTCATACACATTTAACCAAACACACATGTAGGTCATACACATTTAACCAAACACACATGTAAGTCATACACATTTAACCAAACACACATGTAGGTCATACACATTTAACCAAACACACATGTAAGTCATACACATTTAACCAAACACACATGTAAGTCATACACATTTAACCAAACACACATGTAAGTCATACACATTTAACCAAACACACATGTAAGTCATACACATTTAACCAAACACACATGTAAGTCATACACATTTAACCAAACACACATGTAAGTCATACACATTTAACCAAACACACATGTAAGTCATACACATTTAACCAAACACACATGCATACACTTATATATAACTACACCCACAAAGACACTGATTATTGTAGGCAATGAGAAAGTATAGAAAAACGAAATATCCAAAGTTTGTCTGGCGCGGAGGTGGTAAAAGATGGCAATATTTGCAACGACGGATTGTTGTAGGAGGTCACATCTAACACCTGCTTTGTAGACCGACGTAATTGTCAGTGATAAATAGGTAACATCTTCCAGAAAATGAGGCACTGTAAACTTCAGTAGATTTTGCAAACGCTCATTCTATCAAGTTCACATACATTGCAGATGCGAAACTGAATTAATTATTATACAGGTTTGACGACGATAAGATAAATAGGAAAAGGATGAGAAGTATATATATGAGGTTGAATAAATAAGTCCTTCAGTCAGTTAAGTGCCATACGTGATACACGCTTGGGCGATCATGTCTCGAAAGAGACATGATTAACTGGGTAAAATATTATCCCGCAGTAGGTTGCCATTACTTTCTGCGGTAGACTGGTTGCCAACCAAGTTTTATAACTCGATCTGTTCTGTTATTTGACCCATAACTGTAGGGAAGAGAAGGATTAATACCTTTCGCGAGGGTATTTGGGCGTAAGTGAATGCAACGAATTCAACTAGAATTTGAACTCGGCTACGTGATTTCTCGTTCCAAACTTATATCCACTGCGCCACAACGCACATCTTAAACAGGTCCTTACTCTCGTAATATAATTGTTAAAATTTAATCAGTCAAGCACATTCCCCTAAAGGTGCTGAAAATTGCTCGTCGCTATTCATTTCTGAAGTAAAATTTTTGCTGAGTTTTTGTTTTATAATCATATAATCATTGCACTACAATCAAGGCAGTACTGCCACTGATTCGCAGGGTGTTACATGATAACAGAGACAAACGAAGAAAGAACAAGATACGGTGGGTGTCAGATAAAGAATAAGAGAAAGATGCGGATACTGGTTCGCAGGTCGTTACATGAGAAGATAGCGCAAAGAAAGAACAACAATTACAGAGAGTTTTTTGAGAAATATAAGAGACTAGCAGTATAGCCCAGCCTTGCTCGGGTGTAATGAAAGATTTAAAACTAATCCATGGTCATGGAGCTCAGACTCTTTGGACGTTGGCACGAAAGACTAAAAAGCAATAGTTGTTTCTAGTTAAATCAAAACCCTAGACTGAAAGAAAAATGAATGGATGTAAGTCAAATTTTGAAGTTTAGTGAGAATCGGAAAAAAATTGTGGATTTATATAAAGGGCATACAAACAGATAAACAGACAGACAGAAATATCTTGCCTTATATATATATATATATATATATATGTGTGTGTGTGTGTGTGTGTGTGTATATATATTAACGATTTTCTGCACTATTATGAGAACGGCAACCTTGAACCTTTTAAATATCGTTTCTTATGTTTTTGTCTATGAGTATATCAAATTTGATTAAAATCGGACAACTCCTTCTATAACCCGATTGTTTCGATTATCGATTTTCGATATTTATCAGTGGTAGCTCGACACAAAGCCTAGAAAAGAACACTCGCAGACACTTACAGCACAACTGCGTAAATTTTCAAGAAAATTGGTTTAGCCCTTTCGGAGTCTATAGATAACGGACACACACATACATAGACACACGCACACATACACACACAGACAAAGTTCCATTTATAAAATAAGGTTAGATGAAAATGAACACGATAAAAGATAGCAATTGACGTTGCAATTAAATTCTTAGTGGCGGTTATCACGGTGAAACGGTGAGACCGATTTGCCAGTCTAGTAGATCTAGTAAATTCGTGAAGAAGTAACACCAGAGAGATAAATTCGTCAGAGAAGAAACCGTGAAATATTTGTAGAAAATACAGAAGGAAGTCAAATCCCGTCGGGAAGAAAGTAACTGAAGTCGAGTTGCCAAATTAGGATCGAGAACGCCGAGATGAATAGCATGAGCACGCAACCAGTTATGGCAGCAGTATTCAATGCACGGATGAATGGTAGATTTGTCTAAGATAGAATCTGACGAGAAAAATTTCTTGTTCCTACACAGCTACCCGACCTTCCTAGCAATAGGCTAAGTGACTTTAAAAGATATACATTATTTGAAATATATCAACGCGTAAACACCAAAACACACACAAACAAGAATGTTCACACCATCACTCTCACTCTCTCTCTCTCTCTCTCTCTGTCTCTGTGGCACACTCACATACATATTGATAGTTTTATTTTAAGTTTATAATAAAAATATAGTTTACTGCAACGCTTGTACCGAAAATTCTTTTAAAACCCGTCATTATTTGCACATCTCATCTTTTCATAAGACTTACCGTAATAACACATCGCTTTCTACTTATTATAAGCAATTAAATGATGCCAATATACCCCTACCGTAAAATAGAAAATAATAAAAAAGAACAGAACTTGTAAATCTTTACATGAACCATGTTTTTTATACTTACAGAAAAATATGACAGATTATCAAATTCCCAAAACTAATCTCGCTGTATAAACGTAGCGACATAACATCCAACTGTCATCACCGTCTAAAATATATCCTAAAGTATAGTTAATTTTTCCTAAGATAGTTTAACTGAAAAATCTATAATATATCCCGTAGCATAAATTGATTGATTCTCCCATTTTCTGATTATTAATTTCTTTCGGTTAAGGGATAGAAAACTTATTAAGTCAACTAGATGTTTGACGTGCAGTGTACATTTTTTTAAAAATGTTTTTCTGTCTTTGTCACTTGTTCACTACTTTAAATGAAATCTAACTTAAAGAAAATCCTGTAACCGTTTCACGAGAACAAGGAATAACTTTTCAGACTTGCTAAATGCTACATAGGTTTCATTCAATTTATTTCATCACTGACATAGAAAACGCCTGGGTTTCAATTTATTTCATTTCTACCCACCGCCTTTACACATACATTCAAATTTCTTCTATACCTCAAGATCTGGCTTTGTGTTGGTTCTTAAATTTTCTATGTCTGGTAAAAATCGTTGTTCTTTAAGCTTCAATATATAATGATTTCTGATATAAAAATATTTCAGTGCCTGGCGACGTGCTGATGAGATAGTACCGAAACCCAACGGCTCTTGTGTGGCAGTAAACTAAGTTTTATTATAAACTCGTAATAAAAATGTTACCATATATTATGCTCTACTAAGTGTCGAGCAGTTTTAATAAATAAAATCACTACAACAAGTGGACTACCAACGAATTAGTTTGTACTATTTCAGAGATATATATTTATATATTACGGAAATTAACGAAATTTAACGAAACTTGGTTATAAGCAACCGACAATTTGTAATGAATTATTTTGAACACTATTTTTACCGATACTCGTATTTAAGTAGATATTCTGTTTTTAATTAAACAGTATTTTATATTTATATCTACCGGCCTGATTATTTCACGATAATTTTTTATGACGTTTATACTGTTTAATAAAAAACAGAATATCTACTTAAATACGAGTATCGGTAAAAATAATGTTCAAAATAATTCCTTACAAATATTTATATATATATATATGTGTGTGTGTGTGTGTGTGTGTGTGTGTGTGTGTGTGTGTGTGTGTTGAGTTGTGATAGTTTTGACGACAAGATTCGTGCTTCTTCTCTAGTTTAACTCTGAAAATGCACTTTGGCAAGCAGATTTTTTCCGCAACGTTCTCGATACGGAGTGGGATAGAGCGTTAATAGTTTTTGTGTAAAAAACATGTCACTTAAACATAGTCGGGGAATACCAACTTTGCAGTTTTTTGAGAGCGCCGTGAAGATGCATTTACTCATCGGGGCTAAGTTTATTTTCCGTAGAAGATAAGCCCAGTGAGTGATGACATCATCAAGGAATCCTCAAGAAACTTCGAACTCGGCATGTACTTGCTCAGATAAAGTGGCAAATTATTTAACCTAAACACACACACACACACACACACACACACACACACACACACACACACACACACACACACACACACACTGTCTGTCTCTTCTCAGTTCGGTCAGTTACCTTTTCTTTCTTTACCGTTCTCCCTCCTCTCCTGACTGCTCCCTTCTAGATAGCATTGCTGACAACATAGAGGAAGCTATTTCCTACCACCCATTCGCTCACATATTTGTATTCGGAGATCTTAACGCCCATCACTCTGAGTGGCTTAAAGACTCTATTACTGATCCAGTGGGCATCCACTCCATGAACTTTGCTATTTCCCAATCCCTTACGCAAGTGGTGGACTTCCCCACTCGCTGTCCAAGCACTCCTTCAAGACACTCCTCGCTAATAGATATATGCTTTACCTCTGCCCCTGACGCCTCTCAAGTCTCGCTGCTTTACCCTCACGGCAACTCCGACCAGGCTGTTGTCTCTCTCAATATTTCTTTCCACTCACACTCACCCACCAGGAGCCGCCTACCTATAGGACATCTTACTGTTACCAAAAAGCTGACTGGGACGCCTTTAGCGATTTCCTCTGCGACGTCTGTTGGGGAAAAGTGCTCGATCTCCCAGTTGATGACTGTGTCTCTGAGGTTTCGTCATGGGTGAAAGCTGGCATTGATGCCTTCATACCTACCAGGAAGTATTGTCTAAAACCTCATTCCTCTCCGAGGTGCTCTCCTGCCTGTTCGGCCGCCATTGCTCACAGGGACCATTATTCACAGGA
The DNA here is from genome assembly GCA_037127315.1 of Ascarosepion bandense. NCBI lineage: Eukaryota > Metazoa > Mollusca > Cephalopoda > Sepiida > Sepiidae > Ascarosepion > Ascarosepion bandense. The sequence continues at coordinate 453,260 of JBBBDQ010001742.1, read as the reverse complement.
ACCAGATTATTCCGGAGACAGCCATCTGATCACAACAGCCGCCTATTCACGACTGCTCGTAATGAGTGCAAGAGAATCCTGAATGACGCCAAGCGGCTGTTTGCTGAGAGAATGTGACAGCGCATAGCTGACCGCAAGTTCGGCTCCAAGGACTATTGGCGGTTATGCAAACGGGTTCTGAACAATAGCACATCCAGAATGCCTCCTTTAATCAATGAATTTGAGGTTCTCACGTCATCTGCGGACGAAGCTGAGTGCTTTGCTCGCTGATTCTCATCCAACTCCACATTTGACTCATCTGGAGTAACCTTACCCGAATTTCCTATTAGAACTGAGGCCAAACTCTACGACGTATATATTACCCCGGCAGTAGTGTCCCGAGTAATTTCAAACCTTGACCCGCATAAGGCAAGCAGTGGTGATGGAATCCCGGTGATAGACCTTAAGAATTGCGCTCCTGAACTCTCCCATGTCCTCTCTAAACTGTATAACTACTGCCTTTCTGCTTCCTGTTTCCTGCATGCTGGAAGTTCTCTTCAGTCTTTCCTGTATTTAAGAACTGTGGTGAACACTCGGACCCATCCAACTATCGCCCTATCAGTCTTCTACCAATTTTCTGGAAAGTGTTTGAGGCCATAATTAATGCTCAAATAGTTCAACATCTTAATGCCCACAAACTCTACTCTGACAGGGGATATGGCTTCCGCTTTGCCAGGTCCACGGGCGACATGCTAACCACCGTTACGGAGTACATGCTCCAGGCTCTTGATGAGTAAGGCGAGGCTCGCGCTGTTGCTCTGGATATCTCCAAGACTTTTTGGCACTCTGGCCTTCTATGCAAGCTACGGGGTTACGGTATTACCAGACGCTTGCTTGATCTAATCCAATCTTTTTTGAATAACCGAAAATGAAGGTCGTTTTGAATGGACATGTCTCTTCATCCTACAGCACAAATGCTGTTGTCCCACAGGGCTGTATCCTGAGCCCGACGCTTTCCTTATTTTCATCAATGACCTCCCAGATGAGATCATGTGCCAAATAGGCACCTACGCAGATAACAACACAATTTACGCCCGCATCAGTAAGAAACCCGTCGTGGCGGACAAACAATCTCGCTGCTAACCTTGAAAGGGATCTACACTCTGTGATGAATTGGGGCAAGAAGTTTCTGTCAATCGTCACAGGCAACCTCTCCTGCCTCCCATAAGCATGGACCAAGCGAGTCTCCCTGAGAGCAATACACTGCGCCTTCTCGGCCTTACCCTCTCTTCTGATCTCAAATGGAACCACTACATCGAGATATAGCTAAATCCACTGCTAAGAAGGTTGGGTCACTGTGTCGGGCGAGGATGTTTTTTCCGCCTGAATCCATCCTGCATATATACAAATCAACCATTCGTCCGTGCATGGAATACTGCTACCATATATGGTCAGGCGCTCCTGCCGTTAATCTCAGTGTTCTCGACAGGCTCCAAAGGAGAATCAGTAATGTGATAGGTACTGAACTGCCGGCTCGACTACAGCCATTTCCCGACCGATGAAATGTGGCCTCCCTTTGTCTGTTCTATAAATACTTTCATGGCTTTCACATGTGCCTCCTCAATAGGTGTTTACTCGTGCAACCAGATTGGCAACTGGGTCCCACCCATTCACAGTTAAGTTAGCCAAATGCAGACGACAATTCTACTCCTGCAGTTTTTCTGTCGCACTTCCCGCCTGTGGAACTCGTCCCATATTCTTGCTTTCCTGACGGCTACAACCACCAGGAATTTAAATGCAATGTCAATACTCATCTATTAACCACTTGACTCTAGTTCTTTCACCACCCCGTATATCCTTTCCTTTCTCTCCGCCTTTGAAACTGTCATCCCAACTGTATTCTCATCCTTCCATTGCTCCTTTCTAACTGGTTCTTCTTTCTCCTCACTCTCTTCTAATTAATCTTTTTACACTTATGTAGCCCCTTCACATCAGTGGCTTTACCGCCTTACTCGGGGTGATACGATTAAATATGATGAGAATTAATCTCGAAACATAGACATTTCCATGAAAAATTGATATAATATATATATATATATATATATATATATATATATATATATATATATATAAGTAGTTAAGTAGATATTCTGTTTTTAATGAAACAGTATTATATATTTACATCTACCGGCCTGATTATTTACGATAGATTTTTATTACGAAATTGTGTGCCATTCGGCAGGATTCGAACCTGCGACCCCTCTCTATGTAGGGGAAGCTACCATTTGATCTGGTAATTTCTTAGACATCTCGACCACGAATAACCTCCAGTCTAAACGAGGTTTTTATCAAGCCTATATAACCGATTTACGATCCATCGTAAACAAATATATCTGCGCTGAAATGTATCGTAATAAAACTTTATCGTAAATAATCAGGCCGGAAGATGTAAATATATAATACTGTTTCATTAAGAACAGAATATCTACTTAAATACGAGTATTGATAAGAAAAATAATGTTCAAACAATTCATTTCAAATTGTCGGTTGCTTATAACCAAGTTTCGTAAAAATTCGTTGATTTCCGTTATATATATATATATATATATATATATATATATGTACTTTCCCGTCGATTTTGATTTATGAGTGTCTAACTCAGTTAGACCGCCACACACACACACACTGACACAAACACAAACACACACAGAAAAGTTCCATTTATAAATAAGTTTAGATTAGATATATTTTAGAATATGTACAAATTACGACAAAGTGTACATTTTGTTTCGACATTGAAAGCGCAATTTCTCATCACGTAGTAAACGCCATTTTTTGAAGGGAAATGGAAAATTCGCTTCCTTATATTAGTAAATCTTGTGTGCGATGTAAAGGGGTAGACTAAATGAGAGATAAGAATTGGGGGTTGTAAAATAAACATTGAACAAAAATGTTTCGAACGTTATTAATATTATCTTTGTTTCTAATTCACTTGGATATATATATATATATGAGAGAGAGAGAATCAGAAAATATATAATTTTGTAGTCTATTTGCGCGGTAAATTCTCGCTGAAATGATCTCAACATGTCTACAACTATGTGATCTTTGAAGGTCTACCAGTAAGATGAATCGCATATGCTAGTCATAATGACTATGTGCTGTTGAAATACCCACCACGTTCATCGGTCTTGACACCTCTCATATTTTTTTGCTATGGAGCTATGTCAATGGGCAGGTTTACATTGCCCACACCTACATTTATGTCTGGAGGAATTAAGCAGTAAATTACTGAGACTAGAGAATGTTACTCAAGACATTACAGCATGTTTTACAAGAACTGGACTACGGCATAAGTCGCATCACAGCTGTTTCCTATATTGAACATTTGTGAAACTTTGTGAAACCGGTTATAAAATGTGCATGCCTTTGAATATTTTGCTATGATTTTAAGAAATAAATTTTATTGTTCAATATAAAGCTTCGTTTTTCTGAGACGTGTAGTTGCTTAGATTTTTTCAATTTAAATGATTTCAATTTTATGGCGATATCCTCTGCATATGTATACTTATTGTGTGTATGAAGATAGTATTTGTTCAAAAGTCCAGTCGAATTGTGTAATTCTGGAAGACACTGGCTTCAATTGCATTTATTCAGTCTCAAGATTGACTGGGTGATCTGTATTGTACGCCTTAGCGACACCTATCTCAAACCGAAAAATATTTAGCATAAAGTAATGGATTCATATGTTTTGTCAAATGTAATTTTGCCTAGATAATTGTAACAAACTCGACTGGAATTCGAACTTGTTTTCCAAATTCTCATTCGGAAGTGCTATCCATTACAATACCCGTACAGTCAGGCTCTATTTTAAGATAGAGCCTATTAAGGGCAACGAATGAAATAAAATTTGAGACATACAATTTTGTAACTTCTACTCATGCATGCACTCTGGGTTATATATATATATCAGCATGCAGGGTGGGTATAGAAAAATCCAAAGAAGTATCCTGTACATACACTGGTAGGATAACTCTCTAAGAGAGCTCTAAAAATATATGCATATAAATACATATAGAGCAAATATAAGAAAAGTTAAGACAGACACGTTATTTCATGGTGAATCTGAAGTATGGGCCTATTTCAGGCGATCCATCCTCAGCTTCCGTCTTTAACTAACAAAGGAATTTACACGAATCTACAATGGTTCGGGGGAAATAGGCCTATACTTCCGATTCACTATGGAATATCGTGTCTGTCTTAATTTTTCCTATATATATATATATATATATATATATATATATATATATTGGACGAAAAACTTGATAAATTATTTTATTCAGCTCTGCATCACTTTTGCTGAAGTATGTGTCAATTATCAGCTGGTAGTACAGCCATTATCTTCAATATCACAGAAAGACAAATGGCTAAGTATCTCAGACTGGCTTCGTGCAGAAATTGACGCTAAAAGCATCCACCCTATAATTGCTACAATCTTGTGTCAGGAGCATGATCACAAAAATATCGTAGTTAGGGGCAACGGAAGCCAGATTGTAGATGAATGGTGGGAGAGTCAAAAAGAAGCAGAATCGCCATTCATTAACACTCTCAAGTCTAAATTTCAAATATTTTACAGCATCGATTCGTTAGAATGCAGGAAGTATTCCAAGACAATCAGACAGAAATAGAAATCTGGACTATGACAATGGGAAACTTAAATTTTACCCCAAACAGCAAATCATATCCTATCGGTTTCAATGTAGACTAGAAGATTGCAAAAGCGCCAGAAATCGCACAGGTAGACCGCTGAGGCTTTCTTGAATTACAAAATTAACTTATTCCTCAGATTGTAGGCTTATTTAAATCATATAACTGATAGGTATCTCGCAGAGTTAAACCAAACGTCCAACTCAATGCATTGTCTTGTGTTTCGTAGTTCCTTACAAGAAAAATGCCTATTACTATTATTCTACAAGCAAAGTGAAATGAAATGTCATTACCTCTGCAATTCACAGGGTAATTTTAGGCTAAAATCGCATCCCTACAAGGTAATATTTGTAGAAATGATAACTGGGCCCCAACTGCAGAAAACATACAAAAAATCATTGATAATTACTTTGAGAACAACCACCAAGAATATGTCTTACCTCATTAAAACGAATTGAAAAAGAAAATACTAACAATAATCCGAACACATTAACAAAAAACCGAAAACAAGACACCAACAATATGTCGTAACCAATAAAAGGGAATTGAAAAAATATGACCAGGGTTGACTGTTCCGCAGATTTCTCAAAATATTGTTGAAGCTGAAATTGAATATGGTATTCGTTGTGATATTATCTATAAGGCCATACATCCTTCGCATAATGGTTAACTTCTTCTGCTGAATGGAACTTGACCTTCCTTCACCTTACGGGCAGCAGTTCATATACTGTTGCTGATAAGAAAAAGATTTGCTGTGTTGTAAATCTTTTATGGATGCTGAACATATCAAATGATAATCTACACCAACTACTTAATATCGTCAAAATAAATACCCACCTGCATTTTAATATTCTTCTCTATTATATTGTATCTACATATAAGCATAGACATAGAGTAAAATGACTAATATATATATATATATATATATATATATATATATATATATTGCATCAAGGCAGCATATAATTTTCTAAACATATATTGTTAAATATAACAGGCAATGAATGTCTATTATGTTTAATCATGAGTCGTTCTAAACATTTTATTTTGGCTTTAATTTAGGGTGAACATAAATACAAAAAAAATTCCAACTTTTGACTATTATATATTATGCTGGTTCTAAGCTTTCGGCATCTTCAGGGAGGTTACAGGAACGTTAACATAAAAACATCCACAATTAAAGATGATTTTGTCTTGTGTTGACATAATACATTGCTACGCGACGATAACAGTCCCTGAATAATAGACGCAGTTTGTAAATTTTTGATTTATTTTCACCTGAAATTAAAGCCAAAATACGATGTTTAAAACGGTACATGATTAAACATAGCAGATATTAATTGTCTGTTATATTTAACAATATATGTTTAGAAAATATATATCAGTCGGTTCATTACATATATGTGTCTGTTCAACCGACTAACATAGATTGCTAGATAGCAAACAAATTGATATATATAAATTTTGAAACCATTTATGTTTGTTCTATCAAAAATACTTAGCATTATAATTCATAAATATAGCTTAATATAGAAATACATTTCTCTCATATATATATATATATATATATAGTCAGCCGCAGACAGATCTGTTTCGCTGTATCACAGCTCATCAGTACGGTTAGGCTCCGATTGCTTTTTTAACCCAGGATTGAAACGCGACCGAATTGGCGTCAGTCGGCGATTCTACCTCTGGACTACGAACGGCGTTCGGTAGAAGAAGGCAGACTTTTTAGCGCATATATTATTATATACGCCCAATAACCGTAGTGCTCAAATATATATATATATATATATATATATATATATATATATATATATATGACTAGGTCCAGGGTAGTTCAACGTAGGGTAATGGATAGCAACCACGTCAAGCTAGATAAATCATAACTGAATAGTGAGTTCGATCCTCACTTCGAGTCTCCTTTTGGCTTTGTGTCATATCTAAGCCAAACTTTGAATATTATATTGGGAAACTCAACCTGGAGTAATTGTTTGCTAGCTTGTCTCACTTGAATTATTACTGGTTTTGGTGGCAAGGCGAACCTCGCTGCCCAGCTTGACAAGGACCTCCAATCCGTGGTGGATTGGGGTAAGAAATGTCTCATAAAATTCAATTCTTCCAAAAGGAAGCTGCTGTCAATTAACCACCACAGACAACCGCACCTCTCTTCCATTAGCATGTAACAGGCTTGCCTCACATAAAGTAAATCACTACGCCTGCTTGGCCTGACACTCTCAGCGGACATCAAGTGGAATGACTACGTTAAATCCATTGCTAAATTGTTTACATCCTAAGTCGTCTATCACTCTCCTTCTGACATTTCACATACTCAGTCCCTCTATGTAACCCCCTGCGCTATAGTGGCAGTGGATTTCTGTGCCTGGTGTGACAGGATTAAAAAAAAATGAGCTATGAGTTTGATCCGCGCTTGTTACGCCATAATTTTGACCGTGTCTCACCTCTAAACTGTGCTTAGAAAATCACCATACTACTAGGGGAATCCCATCATAGGAATTTTTTTTTAATCATATCACCCCAAGCAAGGCAGTCCACTGCCACTATAGCGCAGGGGGTTACATAGAGCGATTGGGTATAGGAAATGTCAGAGGGAGGGTGATAGACGAGTTAGGAGGTACGTAGGGAGAGTGTTGGAGGGAATGGGTGAGAGTTAGTGTGTTAGGAGGTGTCCATTGACTTTACATTTAAACTCCTGGAGGTTGTAGCTGTCGGGGAAGCAATCATGCGGAAGGGAATTCCACAGGCGGGAAGTGCGAGAGAAGAAGCTGTTGGAGTAGAAATTGCGGTTACATTTTGTCGGTTTCACTGTAAAAGGGTGGGACCTAGTTGCCAATCTAGTATCTCGTGCAAATTCACACCTAGGGTGCACCAGTGATTTAAGTTCATCCGAGCAGAAGCCGTGAAAGTACTTATAGAAGAGGGAAGCCACATCACGCCGGTGAGAGGGCGACTGCAGGCGGTCAGCTAAGTCGGTATCGATCACATTACAGATTCTCGGTTGTATTTTGTCAAGAAGCCCGAGGAGAATAGCAGGGGCACACGAGCAGATGTGGCAGCAGTATTCAATACACGGGCGGATGGTAGATTTATATATGTGCGGGTTAGATTCAGGCGGACAGAATTTCCGGGCCCTGCATAGAGAGCCGACTTTCATAGCAGCGGATTTAGCAATGGATTCGACGTAGTCATTCCACTTGAGGTCCGCTGAGTGTGTCAGGCCGAGCAGGCGTAGTATTTTACTCTCTGGGAGGCAAGCCTGCTCCATGCTAATGGGGGAGGTGTGGTTGTCTGTGGTGGTTAATTGACTGCAGTGGATGTTGTCAAGGACACACACACACACACACACACACACACACACATATATATATATATATATATATATATATATATATATATATAATACTTGATAATCTGTAAGCTTAATTCCACAGGGAATCGTAATCCGATGAGAACTCAATGTCAGAATTTAACAGAATATTTTGATGAAAATAAATTGCATGCCTTTATAAATCCAACGGTAATATTATATTTCGCGGAAATTTTGAAAAAACCGCTCCTCAGACCAAAATCCTTCACGAAAATGAATAGGTTAGCTTTATCCAGACAAAAAGAATAGTGGGGAAACAAGGGGAGAAGGAATATATATATATATATATATATCGATGAGCGGGGGTGTTAGATGTACAGAGTTAATCATTAAGCGTGGCAGTCGTTCTATCCCAGCTGATAAGATGACATTAGACTGAACTTTTAGTTGTTATTCTCAATTGCATGACTGTAAATTTGGGGGCTCTGTTTTTACTAAAAGAATTGAATTGTTAAATTTTGATAATAATTCCGACGGTGATAATATCTTCATTTTGTAAATACTTATCTTTTTGGTTTTATGTCAATAATATTATGAAGTATGATGACAATGTTAAAAACAAAGGGGAGGGATAAACTTAAATGATTATTATTCTTAACCTTATTAATAATAATACTTCAATTAAAAAATTGTGTGTGTGTGTGTGTGTGTGTGTGTGTGTGTGGAAAGCAACCTTTCTTTCAAGCATCTCTCATTAATTATGGACGACAATGAAGATTTAATTATTTTTCCTTGCGTTTTTACATCATCCTTACACACATACAGAACAAATATATATAATTCTCATTTTTGATTAATATTGACACACCTACAAGCATATTGTTTAACTTACTTTAACTACCACCCTTTAATTTTCTAAATAACCAGAAATTCACCTTATATTTTCTAAATAAATAATTTTCACCATTTATGTTAAAATATCACCTGCTTTTCTTTTCTTTTCTTTTTTCAAATGGAGTAGATAGACTAAACTATCGCCTGGTTCACACTCTACCCACGTCTATTGAACAGGTGTAAAGGCTCATCTATTCTTCCCTGTTTAGGATGTGGTTTCCGGCTTTCTCTTTTCTAATCTTTTCACTCTTTTCTTTTGTTTTCAATTGGAGTAGATAGACTAAACTATCGCCCGGTTCACACTCCACCCACGTCTATTGAACAAGTGTAGAGGCCCATCCATTGTTCCCTGTTTAGGATGCGGTTTCCGGCTTTCTCGTTTCCAATCCATTCTCTCTTACGTAGCCCTCTGCACATCAGTGGCGTTACCGCCTTCCTCGGGGTGATATGATTAAAAAAAAAAATGAACAGTATTGTTCTGAAACATGCACCTATTTGTGTAGTGATATAATGCGTTTATAAACCCTTTTAATAACAAAATTACAATTTTAGGAACTACTTTGTAGTGAGCACTATTCATAGAAATAAATGAATGAATAGTGTGTGTTAATCGATATGTTCTTTCACTTCCTTACAAGATTATATATATATATATATATATATATATATATATATATATATATATATATCCCTACGTATGCATAGCTATATATCTTTTGCATTTACTGCTCATAGATATTATATATGGTTATATACTGTTTGTGGTAAAACTTTCACCAGCCTTGCATATCGCTCTTGGTTATAGATAAACAACCAATCTTGCAGATGATATGACTTTGGCAATGTAATTTGATGTTTCTCCTTGTCTTTCCCAACACTTGACCTACGAGATCCACCTGAGCAGAAAATCATAACCAACCATGCTTACTTATTCTATATTTCCTCAAACGCACCCCGCTGCCATTTTTAATGTTTATGATTCTAGGAATATTTTTTATATTATCATAAATTTCATTATGTTTATCAGTCTCAGAATGCCGATCTGTATTGTTACGATGGAGAAAACTTTGAATTGATTAGAAAAATATATGAATCACAAACTAATACTTTCGTCACCTTCACATTTACTGATAATAAAATTAATACTACTATTTCATATCTACCAGTGAGTATCTTATAAAAATTCGTTGAATGAAAAAACAATCTTTTAAGACTGTGTATTTTAGTAGTGGTGCAGTGGATATCGGCTCGGAACGAGAAATCGGGGAGCCGAGTTTGGATTCCAGTTAAATTTATTGCATTCACTTACACGCAAATACCCTTGGGAAAGGTATTTATCCCTCTCTTCAACTCCAGTTTTGGGTTAAATAACAGGACAGATTGGGATCTAGAGAGTTATTAGGCAACCAGTCTACAGCAGAAAGCAATGGCAACCTTCTGCCCAGACAGTCATGTCTCTTTCGAGACATGATCGCCCAAACGTGTATTACGTATGGCACTTAACTGACTGATCTGAGAAAAATATGTCTGTGTATCGGGTGACAAAAGATATTTTTATCGTGTTTTTACTTGCAGGGTTCTCTATGACTTATTCAATATATATTGTATAGAACACAATGCATTAAATTAACATTTAATTAATGAAGTTTTTTAATTGTTATAAATTTAGAATATATGTTGAGAAAATGTATTTAAAGAACCTATTCAGTTTGCGTAAATATGTATTTTCCTTCCGGAATTATTCAAACTTTACAATAAAGAGATCCTGATAGAAAGTCTATCGGGATACTTTAATGGCGACAACAAACTTAACCTATGCCATGTAGATGACAAACTATTAACAAATGATCACAGACAAATAAAAGAATATACAGAAACTTGTAGAGAAACTGGGTAATATGGGTAAAATATGGGTAAAAATCAATCATAAGATGATAGAAAATATGGTTGTCATCAAAATGGAGAGAAAAGGATGCGAACTACGAATTAGACGGAAATAAAGCAAGTACTTTGAATTAAACATCTAAGAATCATTAAAACAGAGGACGGAAATTGCTATACTGAAATCCGAGCACAAATTGGAATAGAGATAGATGCTTTTCAAAAGCTAAGAAAAGTATTAAGAAACATGAAAATGTCGTTAGAAATAAACGAATACTGAAGAGTTATGGGCTATCATTCCCTCTCTGGTAGAGAATGCTGGACAGCATACTCAAAATTCAGATGAGACTAGAAGCAACAGAAATGTGATTCTACAGAAGGATGCTGAATATACCATGAACCACGTAAGCAACAACGAAGTTCTAAAGAAAATGAAAGGAAAAAAGAAACTTATACTTATCAGGAAGAAAGAAACAATTTTGTTTCTTTAAATTGTTAGAACTTTCACTTGCATTCGGATTAAATTCTTCTCTTTCTTTCTGTTGACACATATCTGTTATCTCCCCCCCACTCCCAGTTGAGTGGGTCATATAAAGTAAAGTCAGTTACAGTTTTAATTCTCACTTACCATTTTCGACTATGGTTTCTACCAAAAAAGTTAAATCTCTGTGGAAATTGCAAAGTATTTTTACCGAATTTGCCGTTTGAATTGTGGGCTGTGAGATTAGTTTTTTTTCTTTCGCCCTCACTTAACTCCTACCATTTGTCTGTGTCCAGCGTGAAGCGGAGCTAAATTTCATTTACGCTTGAATTCTTTAAATGTAAGTCATTTTCATATATTTGTGATTTTCTTGAAATATGTATTTTCTTTCCGTAAATCTGCATTCATTTTTCTTTCATTCATAATTGAAAATTTTTCATCACATGTTTTTTTTTCTTTAACTTGTTAGAAATTTCTCTCGAATTCGGAGTACATAATTAGAAAAGGAGGCTTCAAAAACATGCTGGTCTCAGGGCACATTGAAAAAAGTGAGATAAACGAAAATGAAGCATGACCGTCTTAGAAAGCATATGATTAGACAATGATGCCTTCCAAATGCCAACATTGTACTAAGAAACAAGTAAACTTTATTAGCTAGTACAAGTAAGCGAAAAAAGTGTGAGTAAGAATCAATGCTAAGAAGAGACAAAGACGCAAACTACGAATTAGAGAGATGGAAATAAAGCCAATACATCAAATTAAACATCTAGCAATTATTAAAACCGAGGATAGAAAATTGATATCCGGGAGCGAATTGGAATAGGTAGATGCTTCCCAAATCTAAGAAAATTATTAAAAACACGAAAATATTGCAGTAGTTACATTATTCGGACTATTGTTGCCATTTGTACGACGTTTTGTACGCTCCGGTCTTCTGCAGGTGCTAGGAATTTCGAACCGAACCCTTTATTACAATCACTGGGGTGTATAACTCTCATTCCTTGCGTAGTAGTAATGCCACGATTGGAAGTCATAGGTTATCTCCTTCTAACCCCACAAGTTACTTGTTCACCACTGCTATAGCCTGGTATTGAACTCACAATTCTTAGAGTCAAATCAAGAATTAACCAACGTTTATATCCACTGGGTCATGTATCCTTAAGGACAAGAACAACTGCATTTTTGGGACTTATAAACCTAATGTCCAGTAACCCTTTTTTAGCAGAGCTCAGATTGCAATTTTTTATGTTAATGGTTTTCCTACTATTTTTATGCAGTTTGGGCAACAAAAATCAGGACAATAGTCCGAATAATGTAAATACTGTAAATACTACTTCATCTCAGAAATATAGACAAATACGAAAATATTGTCAGAAATAAAGACATGATTACTGAACTGTCATGTGATATCGGTCCTGCTCTATAGCAGTGAAGACTAAGCAATATTTCAGATGAAAAGTTACTTAATGCAATATAAGGTTTTTCTACAGAAAGAAATCCACACAATGATCATGTTGTGCAACGATAAAGTTTTATGGAAAATTCAAACAAACAATAAAAAATGTTATGAATAGAATCAGAAAAAGACAATTGAAATTTTTTGAGCATATAATGGAAAAATAGCTCTTGGATTAGTTGACATTCATGGGACATAATGAAGGTAAGAAATACAGAGGAAAGAGCCTATATAACGATTTTGTGTAAATGGTTAGCAGAAAGGGGATAAGGAGATGTAGCAAAAAGTACAAATTATGGGAAACATCACAAAGGAGCAGAAGTTGTGGATAGCCATGAAAGCTAATGTCCTGAAATTATATGTCATACAGAATAAGAAAACTTTCATGAACTTGTTGATATACTGCATGTTCAATAACTGGGCCAGGTAGTGTAAACATAGACTTGAAGAAAACAGGTGAACACTTCTTCCTCTATGTGCCTTTATTATTTCACGACGTAGGCGATCATGGCTTTCCCCGTCTCCCTATCTCCGGTTGCTCTTAGCACGCTTTCTCTTATTACACCACACATCCCCGTTCTGTCATCCACCAGCTCCGACTCTCCAATATGTTATCCGCTGATTTCCCCTGTCTCTCTTTCCATCTATCTGGCATGTTTGTATCAGTTTCTCCAAGCCCTGCTTCCTCATTGCATGTTCCATGAAAATTTACCTGTCTTTTCCTGATGCCAGCATTAAATTCTTTTTCATTTCCATGCTTTCCAAAACCCCATAATTGCTCACATGCTCAATCTATGATATCAGCAGCATCCATCTGTAGAACCACATTTCAGCTGCTTCAGGTTTTTCCTTCATCTTCTATGATATTGTCCAGCATTCACTGCCATATTGAAGAACTGAAAAGCCATAGTAATCGAATACTTTCTTCTTTGTTTCTAGTGCAATTTTCCTGTCTCTTAATACTGTACTCAGCTTCTGGAATGCGTTCTTTGCCAGGCCAATTTGTTTTCGGTTCTCTGTATTGCACTTTCCGTCTTCTGTTAGAACACTTGCCAGATATTTACATTTTTGTACCTGCTTGATTTTAGTATTCCTCACCTGTATTTATCATTTTGTGTTGATTTTTTGCTGATGACCATGCATTCTTTTTTCTTGCAGTTTATTTGTAGTCCTTTCTTGTCACTCAATTCAGCCACCATCTATAGGAGGTCTTGTAATTTCCTTTCAGTCTCTGCTATCAGCACCTCCAGTGCTTAAATGAAAATCAAACTACCCTAAACTATGAGCAACAGAACAATTTATCTTTTTCGATTAAATAAATGGATTAAATTAGAAATTTCCTGAAATTTTTATCAAATGCTACCCGTTATGTTAATCTTATATATAGATAAATCTTGAATTCTCTAATGATATCAGATCTAGTGTTATCCATATCCTTGTATAGAGCAAAAAAGGACTTGAAAGATTTTACAACAATCAATGCAATTAAAGCCACATGGATGCGTGTTTCTACGGAGAGTTGTGATTTACTAAACGTAGCTTAGATATGGCACAACGCCGAAAGTATGGCGTATCCAGTGAAAATCGAACTCACTACTCAGTTGTAATAGTTTCTAGCGAGACAAGCTTGCTAAACATTTCACCACGTCGAGGTACCCGAAGGAATTACTGAAAGGGAAAGAAACAGAGGACAGTGGCAAAACAATATTAAAATGAGAGAAAATAATGGCTGGCGTTGAATTTAAATGTTTTAATATTATAGTTGACATGTAAGCTGAAAACCTGAAGAGTCCTTCTCAAAGTATGGCGTATCCAGTGAAAATCGAACTCACTACTCAGTTGTAATAGTTTCTAGCGAGACAAGCTTGCTAAACATTTCACCACGTCGAGGTACCCGAAGGAATTACTGAAAGTGAAAGAAACAGAGGACAGTGGCAAAACAATATTAAAATGAGAGAAAATAATGGTTGGCCTTGAATTTAAATGTTTTAATATTATAGTTGACATGTAAGCTGAAAACCTGAAGAGTCCTTCTCAAACGAGAAGTTCAACAGACAAAATTATTAGCTTAGAACTTATGGTTACCAGGATTCAGTGAAATTATGAGAGTTCGCTGTCAATATAATCAGTTAAGTGCCAGGCGTAATACACGCTAGCAGGATTGTCTCGAAAGAGACATGACTGATTGGGCAGAAGTTCTTCCCATAGTAGGTTGCAATTACTTTCTTCGATTTAGTCTGGTTGATAAGCAAGGCTATGGAAACCAAACTGCCCTACTATTTACCTCATAGCTAGATGGCGAAAAGAAGGTTTAATTTCTACCTCGTATTAATATATATTAATAATATAAGGGTACTTGAGCATAAGTGAATATATTAATAATATAAGGGTATTTGAACATAAGTGAATTCAACTGAAATTTGAACTCCGCTCTCCAATTTCTCGTTCCGAGTCGATATACTCCACAACGCCAATATAGTACTACTCGTAAATTCATGAAATCGAAGTACCAATGACGAAACCCTATTAGAAAAATGACCGTGAAAATATTTTTATAAGAGGCAAAAGTAAAGTACATTACCATTAAACAGACATGCCAGGTTAGGATACAAAAACTTGCTGATACTTCTTTGGAATTGATCAAAAAGCACAAGAAAATTTGAAGTGGCTCCAAACCAGATGCGGTATCAATATTCGATGCATGTAAGAACTGCTGACTTATAAAACTACCAGAAAGATTCAGGCCAAAAATTTCTAGCCCGATAGAGTGAAACGATTTTTTCAGCAGTCGATTTAACAAATGAGTCTGTTGAGCCCTCTTATGCAAGATTAATTTAGGTTTGAATTTCACATGGCACAAGGCCATTTTCCAAGAACTCCCTAACTAAATTCCTGCATACCAACAATTATTTTTATACGGTTGAAATCATTCATAAATTAGCAAATGGAAAATTGATACAAATGGTCAAAGCATTAATTGTAATTAAATACAGTGTATTAACAATAACAAGAAATACATACTTTGTGCAGACGTTGAAAGTGTCTGAATAAAATGTCTTTCATTTTCTGCATAAGATTGTGTTAAAGCTTTTGAGGTAAGTTGTAATGTTCTTTGTCGCTGAAAGATTTATCTGTGTCATAGGTAATTTGTGTGAGGAATAATATTAATAGAAGATTGATGAAAATGTTTGAGTTCAGAAGAATGATTTAGTAAGAGAAGGTGAGTTGGTCTTAATGTTTTACATGTTATGTGTGTGAAAATTCTTGTGCCAACGAGCAAAAAATACGCGGCAAATACGATTTGGAGGTAAAATTATGAATAACTGACCTTGGTTTTGATTGGTTAACCAACCAACGAACAGCTTACATTTATTCAAATCTATACGGTTAGAACAAAATTTATTATATACGTATGCGTGAATGCGAATATGAGTGTGTATATGTTTCCACATATGTGTGCATGTGTCATAATTCAATATAATAATTATGCAGTATAAAACCTGAGACAAAGATTCATTCTCCCGGAAGTTAGCATCAGCTAAGCTAACGAAAGGCAAAAAAGGCGCTTTTTAATGATTAATTGAAAACTTATCTTTAGGAAGCGTTCAAAATAAAAAGTAACTCTTTCCCAATTACACAAGTAATGGGCATGATAGTAAACTGCACCCGGCAGCAAGGCCTATGATTTGGAGGTTGTGAGGAGCATGGAACCATCTCTTAATTCTTGTTGTTACCAGGTCCACACTGACCCGGAGTGGTAGCACCTGTTTGGGTCCCAGCTATGGACAAATAGTTAACCCTCTGAACAGGGATCAAAACACTATGAAAGTATAAAAACAGACTTTTATGAAATATATGCATAACAATTTTTGAACGAAATATATTACCAACCAAACTTTTTTGAAGGAAAAATATTACCAACAAAACTTTTTTGAATAAAGAATATTACCAACAAAACGTTTTTGAAAGAAAAATGTTACCAACAAAGATATGTTTTGAATTAAAAATGTTACAAAAATAATTACGTTTTTTGAAGAAAAATGATACACTTTTTAAAGGAAAATATTACCAACAAAAATACGTTTTGTTAGGAACTAATGCTTTGGCATTAAATGACCATAAGTGGTTAATGTGCCGTAAAAAAAAAACAACCAAACCAAAGCCAATTTCACAAAAGACTATTGTTTACTTTTCAAGATCAGTTGCCAACAAGGATTTATCGAACATATGAGTTTTGCTATTAAGACTAATATAAATAATTGTGTCATCAGAATAGATAAAATCTGTAGAGAGATGGTTAATGTCTATTTGATTCGGCCTTGTGTCATATATAATCGAACTCCCTACAGCCTACAGATTATTCGTAGTCTTCATCAAAATTATGAGTAGGTTTTCATCATCAGAAGGTTGGAGATTAGAAAGTGTGGATTAGTGTGAAATAAAAATATACTTTTACATGTTAAAATAGAAATTTATTAAAAGAATAGAACAACAAAAAAGTTAATGTTCAATAAGTAATAAGTAATGAGTTAAGGATATCAAGAATTAAAGAATTGTTCGTAATAGTAATTTGTTGGAAAGTGTTTATCCGTGCGTACGTATATATGTATGTATGAGTGTTTGTTTGATAAGAATGTCTTTAAATAGAGAAGAAAAAGTTAAATGAATCAGCACATGAGAAAGAACGGGAAAGAGGACAAATGTCCAAGTTGACTTGAACCTTCTCTTGTTACATTTTAACTTGTCGTCTCTGCTACTTCCGTCCCTGATTGACTGACTCTAATCGAAGCCATTTATAGTCATCTAGATTTTTCGCACTGGATCAGGAAATCCTTTTTGATCTTGCAAATTGCATCCATTGGTAAGAATATCAATTTAACATCTACTTGCGAAATCCGGTTTCGACATTTTCTTTAAGCACATGGTCAGTCCTTTTCCTGTTTGGGAAAAACCAGGATTTCATACGTCATTGTGAACTTTTGTAAAAGTGAAGAAAAACGTTACTTTTAATTCTTAATTTCCTATTCCACAAAATAAAATATTGGTATTTCTATTTTTCAAATAACATTTATTTGAAAGTCGTTCCTTTTTACTACCACTATTTGTGCTTTAGTGTATATTTTGATAAGCACTTTTGAAATTAGACATGAGCCAAAGGAATACTTGAAATATGTGTCGAGGAAAAATGTGAAGTAGAAATGGATTTGAAAAAATAAAAGAAATAATTGATTTGAAAGAAAAAACCTCTAAGTTAGGAAGTGGCTGCAGGATATCATTAAGAAGAAGCAAAAGTGTTTCTTTTATTTCTCTACTTTGAACATGCAAAATTCTCGAAAGTTTGAACATGAAAGAAAAATGAATGAAAGATGTCATAGCATTTAAGTATGTACTTCACAAGTTATTCCAAAAATAAAAATGGAAGAAAATCAAAGTCAAATAGTCAAATAAAGAGAGATAACTACAAAATAAATGATGCATAAAATTGTAAACATAACAAAATTCCTGTTTTTACTAACATTTAGATGGATATAAACGACTCCAGATTTTTATTTGCAGCAATAAATTTCTGTATACGCTGTTTAACGCTTCATAAGCAGATTAAGACATTTGATGATTTCGTCCCGAAAAAAAGTAAATTGTATTTCACTATGTAATAATCTAATAATCAGCAGTGCAAGGGATGAAAAACCAGATGCAGAAGCAATATTCGCCGCATGTAAGAACTGCTGACTTATGAATCTATTAGAAAGATTCTGGCAAAAATAACGACTTAAGGAGACATGGTTATATCGACAAATGCTAAAAACACGTGGACAGAACATACGAGCATTGAGAAAGTTCTGAAAAAAGAAATTATAAGGAAATGTATACTTACAATCAGAAAGAGACAACTGAAATTGTTGGATCGCTTAATGAATGTCTGGTGAATCAAATACATAGTAGCCAAGAAATGCGAGTAAACCAGCGAGTAATTTAAATTTGTGCAAATGGAAAACAAAAGTAGATAAGATATAGTAACGGAAAGAAAGCAACTTATTAGGATGGAAAAAAGTTGTTTCGAGCTATGAAAATCAGTGTCAAATTGCATTTTTAAGCTTTCAAAAGTTTGTGACTTCCAGTAGGGACCTAACTCACTATACTGTCATAATTTGTGCAACGAGACAAGCTTGTTAACCATTACACAACGTCGAAGTGCCCTGTTGTAAACGTAGCTAAGATGTGGCTGGAACGTACAAAGGCATCCTGTGAGAATCAAGTCACCACTCAGCTGTAGTTGATCTAGCGAGACAAGTTGGTTAACCAGTACACTGCCTCGAATTGCCCATAGATCTCAGTATCATGGAAGAGCATAAAAGAGATGACTCTTTACATGTATATTTTTTATGTTCAACAATTTCGTCCGATAACAATTACAGACATGGTCGAACGCAAGTCGTTTGTATAATTCTAGATGCACGATAAACATAACCATTGCTATTAGTTTTATGTTTATTCGAAGCAATTTTAATTTCAATTTTATGTTTTGTCCACAGATATTTACTTGTGGATTCAGTCTATGTTTATTTTGAATATTGTTTTAATAATTTCACCCAAAACAAGACGAGCATATCACAAAAACGTGGCGTTTTACAGATAGTACAAATGAAAGAGAAGACTGAGAATAGAGAGAATTGAGGTAATGACAAAAGATAGAGGCTGACCTCGAATTTAAATTTTGAAAGATTGTAGTCATTTGCAAAGCAAGTAAATAGAAGGGAGTTCCACAGATGGGAAATACGAGAAAAAAGGCTGTTATAGCAGAAATGGCAGTTGCATTTAGCGGTTTCAACAGTAAAATTGTGAGATCAATATGCTAATAAACCTGTACATTGAAAATTATGCAGACGGATCACCAGAAAAAAGTCTAGTTAGTGTAGTTGTCATTAAAATAGATGTAGAAAAGACAAACGTAAGCCGCGACAACTTGGCGTGAAAGTCACTGCAGACGATATCCCCAGTTAGGGTTGATTACATTACAGATCCTTCTTTGGATTTTGACACGAATTTCAAAATATACAGCAAAAGCACCAACCCAGAATTTTTCCAAGGACACGCAAATAAGTGATTAGGTTTCTCTATTTATGTGTCCTCTGCCCATTAAACTACGTTCATTATATTTTCATATTCAATAATATTTAAGAGCTTGGGTGAAGACGAAGTGACAGTAAGAATCTTTAAAGTTTAGCCTTCTCATCAGTTTTGTTAAGTATATTTTTAGTTTATTTATTCACATTTTCCTTTATTGTTGGCTTTGTAATTTGTATCTTAAAATCGAGATCAAATGGCAAAAATATTCTTGTTCCAAAATCACCAGATTTCACTTTATGCCCTTACAATTCGTCACTCCGCTTGATATCAGATGATCATCTATAAAGAGTTAAATGCCATAAGTGATACATTCTTGGGCGATCATGTCTCGAAAGAGACATGACTGAATGGACAGAAGATTTTCCCGCTGTAAGTTGCTATTAATTTATCTGGTAGACTAGTTGCCAACCAAGACTACAGAACCCAATATGCCCTGCTATTTGACCTATAGCTGGAGCGAGTAATGACCGATTAATTCTTCTTCTTCTATTTGCCGTGTTCTTTCAGGACGTAGACGATTACGGCCTTTCACCTCTCCCTATCCGTTTTTTGGTCTTAATAACTCTTATTATTCTACTGAATCCCCGATCCATTATTCATTTGCTCAAGTCTATCAGGTATGTCATGCGCTGCTTTCCATTCTTCCTCTTCCGCTCTATCGTGAGCATCGGTTTCTCCAAGCATTTTTATCTTTTGTACATGTTCCAAAAACTTCGGCTTACGGATTAATACCATTCCCAAGGTTATTTGCACCGAAGTGAATGTAACGAATTCAACCGTAATTCGACCTCGACTCTCCGATTTCTCTTTCGGAGCCGATATCCACTGCACGACAACGCATATACAGTGTTTAAGTGATTAAAATTATACTTAAAATTGAATACTTGAAAGTACATTTTCATTACCACAGAAAAGATCTCGAATTCTCTCCGTCGTGCTAATGGGTTCTCCCCTCAAAATGGTAATGTATTCATCAGCACTAACACTACCATCGTCGTTATTTTCTGGGATAATATTTTCATATTTCGTGAATAATACAGTTGTGTCCTGGGTATGGCGATAATTCTGATCGGGAGTTTTTGAGGAGCTTGGAACTACCTTTTAATTACTGTTGTTTACAGGACCCAGCTTGACCCGGGGTGGTGGCATCTGGTAGCGTCTCAGCGCTGGGAAAATAGTTTAGCCACAAACTTGGATCATTACATTATGAAATCATAAAAAAATATTTTTATAATAACAATACCATTTCTTTAAAGTAAAATTACTAATGTTACATTTAAGACAAAAAATAACAGCAATAATTTATATATATATATATATATATATATATATATATATATATAGCGTTCATTCAGCAATGAATTAGAACACTCTCAGCTATTGGGCGTGTAAAATGATGATATACACGCTAAAATGCCTACCTTCTTCTACCGAGCCCCCATAGCTCAGAGGTAGAATCGCTGACTGACACCCATTTGGTCGGTGTTTCATTACTTGGTAAAAAGTAATCGGATATCTAGCCGTACCGATGAGCTGTGATACAGCGAAACAGATCTGTCTGCGGATGACTATATATATTTTCAGCTACATCTTTTAAATAAAAAAATATTACCAGCAATAAATTGGACGCTCGACAAAACATCTTCACAAAACCACGTCAATGAAACCACATCAACTAACTAATTTCTTACAAAGAATGCATTCTATTCATAAGAACATATCCTGAAAATATTGTCGGGATTAAATCATCTGTTGGATTTGATATGCCGTAAAACAAAGTAAACCAGTAAAACGGACCACAATTTTCCACTGACTCTAGGTGTTCATCACCTCCGAAAATATTCGTCCCATTTTTAAGAGGAGTCCTTTTTTGTAAAACTTAGATTGGACAACCAATGTCAGATTGCCTTATGGATATTTCCAGCGTAAAAGTCAGCGTGTCAAGTGCACCGTAAAAAACAAAACTTCTACTTCTGTTATCTTCAACTTCCAAAGACTTCACTCAGTCAATTGCCATGCGTGATACAGGCTCCTTCAAAAGAGACATGACTGACTAGGCAGAAGATTTTCCTGCAGTAGGTTGCAATTGTTTCTGCGGTAATTAGTCAGTTAAGTGCCGTACCTGATACATACATGGCCGATCATTTCTCGAAAGAGACATAGCTGACTGGGAAGAAGATTATCATTAAGTTGCCATTACTTTCTGTGGTAGACTAATTGCCAGCCAAGGCTATAGAACCCAATCTTTCCTGTTTTTTAACTAATAGCTGGAGGAAAGAAACGGATTAATACCTTTCCCAAAGATTTCAGTCAGTCAGTTAAGTGCCATACATGATACACGCTTTGGCGATCATTCCTCGAAAGAGACATGACTGACTGTGCAGAAGATTATGCCGCAATAGGTTGCCATTACTTTCTGCGATAGACTGGTTGTCAGCCAGAGCTATAGAAACTAATCTGTCTTGTTATTTAACTCTTATATAAAGAGATGGATTAATACTTTTCCTAAGGGTATTTGAGCGTAAGTGAATGCAAGGTAATTCTACTGGAATTCGAATACGGCTCCTTAATTTCTCGTTTCCACTGCACCACTAGGTTGCGAATTTAAAATTCACTTGGTCATAGTAGACTATTTTTTTTTTGTTTACCATATCCTCTATTATTATTTTTTTCTACCGGGATATTATTACAGACCTAGGCTAAGGTAGCAATAAATAACACATTCTTTTCGTACAAAGTATGATGTTAAGTTGTGAATAAAATGACCATGTTTTATATAATATTCACATTGAATGATCAAGTGGCTGAGTGGTTAGCATGACCGATTATTCAGAGGTTTGAATTCTTGATAATATCCGCCAGGGAAGACGATTCTGGCATACAACAACCTTAAAAAAGTATTTGTTAATAATTCTTTGATGAGGTAGTATTTACATTTTTTACACTGTTCGGACTATTATCCTTAACTTTATTGCCATGGTTACGACGTTTCGGCCGTTATACGCTCCGGTCTTTTTTAGGTAATTATAAATTTGAACCAAACCCTTTATTTCGATCACTGGGTTTGGTTCAAAATTCCAAGCACCTGAAGGAGGCCAGAGGGTAGAACGGAGAAAACGTCGTGAAAATGGCAATGAAGATGAGGACAACAGTGCATTAAAAAAATAAGTGTTTGATTCACGCCTTGTGAGTGAAATTAAGTAGGTAGAATTCTTTTGAAGGTGTCGATGGTTGTGTTAGCACAATATGGTAAATCACCGTGTTGAGGTTTTGAGTGGACTGGTATTCAGTAAAATACTGATCCCACCATATTATGTCCTTTCTCCCAGAAACTATAACTGGCATCTGCTCAGGGTCTTCTTTGTCTATTATGTGCAGAGTTTTCTCAGGACATGGGCGATTATAGTCCACCACATTTTCCTTTCTCGTTTAGCTCTGAATATATTTTGTCTAGTTATTTTTCCAAAACCCTGGTCTACTAACAATTTGCCCAAGCCTATCAAATATGTTAGGCGTTGTTTTCTTCTATCATCTCTTTCCCTCTATGCATTCTTTGGGTATCATCCTTTAAGCCTTCTTCTTCTTCTTCTTCTTCTTCTTCTTCTTCTTCTTCTTCTATGTGCCTTGTCCTCTAAGGACATAGGCAATCATGGCTTTCCACGTCTCCCTATCACTGGTGACTCTTAGCTTTCTCCTATTAGAGCACGCACGTTCCTTCTGAAATCCACCGGCTCAGGCCCTGCAAATATGTTATCCGCTTCTTTCCTCTGTCTCTTTTTCCCTCTATCTGGCCTGTTAGTAACAGGTTTTCCAAGCCCTTCCTTGCATGTCCTAGGAACTTTAGCTGTCTCTTCCTGATGCTCAGGATTAATTCCCCTTTTTCTTCCATCGTTTCTAAAATTTCATCATTTCTCACATGCTTGATCTATGAAATCCTCAGCATCCTTCTGTGGAACCACATTTCAGTTTGCTTCAAGTTTTTCCTTCATCTTTGATGATATTATTGTCCAACATTCACTGACATAATGAAAAACAGACATCACATAGCAATCCAGTACTCTCTTTGTTTCTAGTAAAATTTCCTGTCTCTTAATACGTACTCAGCTTCTGGAACGCGTCCTTTGCCATGCCAATTCGCCTTCGGTTTTCTCTTTTGCACTTTTCATCTTCTGTTAGATCACTACCCAGGTATTTAATTTTATGTACCTGTTTGGTTTTACTATCCCCGCCTGTATTTATCATTTTGGGCTGCTCTTTTTTTGATGGCCATGCATTTGGATTTCTTGCAGTTTATTTGTAGTTCTTTCTTGTCACTTTCTTCGGCTACCTTCTGTAGGAGGTCTTGTAGTTTTCTTTCCGAGCCTGCTATTAACACTAAGCTTACTATCTTCATTACGTGTTCCAAAAACTTTAACTGCATGCAGAACATGTATCATATAACAGTTCACACCTCTTTTCTTTCTTTTCAACAAAATGTTCCTATTTCTCAGTATCCTCAGTCGGTTAAGTGCCATAAGTGATAAACGCGTAGGGTGATCATGTCTCGAAGGAGACATGACTGACTGGGCAGAATATTATCCCGCAATTCTGTCGTAAACTTGTTGCCGAGCAAGGCTATAGAACCCAGTTTTTCTTGTTATTTAACCCATAAGTGGAGGAAAGATACGGATTAATACCTTTCCCAAGAGAATTTGCTCGCAAGTGAATGCAAGGAATTCAACTTGAATTCGAACTCGGCTTGCTGATTTCTCGTTCCGAGCCGATATCCACTGAATCACAATGCACATCCTGGTCAAGTGCCATACGTGATACACGTTTTGGGCGATCATGTCTCGAAAGAGACATGAGTGTCTGGGAAGAAGATTATCCCGCAGTAGGTGGCCATTACTTTCTGCGGTTGACTGGTAGCCAGCCAACGTTATAGAACCCAATCATTCCTATTATTTAACCAATAACTGTATGGAAGAGGCGGTGTTTACCTTTAGCTGAAATGTGTCCTTGACCATGCTAGCGTCCATTCTGATCTCCGAATCGCACTTTCCGTCTTTAGTTAGAACATTGCCCATGTATTTAAATTTTTGTGCCTGCCTGTTTTTACTTTCTGACATATATTTAACATTTTGGTCTTCTCTTTTTGCTGATGATTATGCATTCAGTTTCTTCTAGTTTGTTTAATCCGTTCTACTCGCTTTCTTTCGCTGCATTCTTTAGGTCTTGTAATTTCATTTTTGTGTCTGCTATAAGAACTCTGTTGACATCTTATCTTTTATTGTTACGATTGTGGCCGTGAATGATGAATAATTGCAGGAATATTATTTCTCTTATAATTGCCTCGTTGTACAGGATAGAACACCATGCTTGCTGTGTGGGTTTTCCACATACAAGAATTGTGCCTGAGCAGGTATTTACAAAAAGGATTAGCTACCACCCACAGAAAGCAGCATACTTGGACATGAGCAGCTAAACTTAGGTGATACTCATCTACTGAGTCGATGAGCTGTTCCACATTACAATTTTAAATCTTTTTGGAAGAAGTTTTTTTTTTCGTTTTTTGTAAATTTGATTTCGCCTTTATACATTTGAACAATTATAACTACACATGTATATCGTTATAATGGGGCCTCACATCAGTGAGCGGGGCCGGTGGGCAAGTGAAACCGTTGAGAGGAAGGCAGCGAAACGGTGCACATTCTGTCCTGATGACCCCAGTAATTTCCTTCTTCTATATTTTTTGCATTTGTCTATACCTATTTCTATCGTACACTGAGAATACATTTTCGTAGATATACCATATTTTAAGATGCTATATTTTTTTCAATTTCAAAACCCTTATATTTAATTATTTCGCCCCAATAAAGCTATTAAATGTAGGACATTACTGAGAAATAGGAAAACAAAACACTATTAAGGAGAGACAGCAAAGCAAAAGAAATATAACGGTATAGAACGATTTACGTTGCATTTCATATTTTGAGGATTAAATTTGACTAGGATCAAGAAGGACGAAAGTTACACGAGGGAGAAATGTGAAAAATCTTGCGGTTAAGTTACAGCTAGCAGTATAGCTCGGCGTTGCTCGAGTGTAATGAAAGATTTAAAACTAATCCATAGTCCTAGAGCTCAGACTCTGCCTAAAGAATATTTGTGTGACGTTTGATGAGAATTGGATAAAAATTGTGGATTTGTATAAAGGACATACAGACAGATACACAGACTCACACACAAACATCTTGCCTTTTATATATATATGTATATATATTATCGATTTTCTTCACTATTTTAAGAACTGCAACATTGAAACTTCTGAATTTCGTTTCTTATGTCCTTGTCTATTAGTGTATCAAATTTGATTAAAATTGGACAACTGTTTCTATAACCTGATTTTTTTTATTATCGATTTTCGATATTTATCGGCGGTACTTCGACACAAAACCGAGCTAAGAACACTCGCAGATCATTTTAGTACAACTGTGTAAATTTTCAAGAAAATCGGTTCTGCCGTTTCGGAGTCTATAGGTAACGGATACACACACCTACACACAGACACACACACAGAGACAAATTTACATTCATGAATAAGTTTAGATCTAGACATTTCAACTGTAAATTTGATGATAATTTTCTGCTATTCGTGAACTGTGCTTAAATAAAATATCGGTACCATATATGATTTTATCACCATCCAAATATTTACAGTAAATGCAGAGGGAAACTGCGTTTGTGGGAAATTGACTGAAGACAGGTTAGATCGAATAACATTGCAGATTCTTATTTGGATTTTATCGAGAATATCTATATATACACCAGGAGTAGAAGAGCAGATTTGGCAGTAATATTCAAAGCCAGAACGTATGGTAGATATAAAAAAAATTGTGTAAGATCTATTCTGAAACAAAGGAGTGTCTCGCACGACACGGGAACCAACTTGCAGCAAACTAATCAACTGGCTCAATATAATACTTTTTATTACTACCAAATTATTTATCAGATTTAGTTTTACCTTTTGCTCGGCTATATTATCTAGATTTTTCTCTAATTTTTTAAATCACTTATTATTATTATCTTACTAATATTTTTTCGCTTTAGGAAACCTTTACGTACCCTTAACTGTGGATGTTAACTCACAATTGTGTAGAAATATCTTTCAGATTGCCTTAAAAATGACTATTTTTGATCCTCGTTTTTTTTTCTCTCCATAACATCAACCTTTTGAGATACTGTACAAAAGTAAAAAGCAAGTCAAATTCAACCTGCGTGAAACGGACTTGCCGAACTAATACGATTGTTAACTCTGTCATGAACCTCTTTACTCGAGCGGACACACAATTCCCACTGAAACTGTACTCGTGCATCGATAAATGCGTCCGTCTGATGACAAAGATGTCACTGAATCGATAAAATGAAAGAAATAAATACATAAAAAAAGTCTCATGTTCTAACACTTAAAAG
The DNA here is from genome assembly GCA_037127315.1 of Ascarosepion bandense. Taxonomy (NCBI): domain Eukaryota; kingdom Metazoa; phylum Mollusca; class Cephalopoda; order Sepiida; family Sepiidae; genus Ascarosepion; species Ascarosepion bandense. Next base: position 425,957 of record JBBBDQ010001742.1, on the reverse strand, counting down.
AAACATGCAAGCAAACACCTGCCTTTTAGCAAGTTTCAACTATTCAGGTGTACTCAAGAATATTTACTAGTTTTTGCATAGACATGACAAAACCAGGAAATCCAGTGAGCGAAAAATTGAAGGTGGTTTCGTGTAGAATACGCGAACAATTTTTTTTTTTTGACAAGTAACTCGATTATAGGTAACTGAACTCAGTATTGCTAAGGCAACAGTAACTTACTTTAAAAAAAAGTAGGAAAACGTAAAATGTAATAGTTACTAAATATTTTATACTGTGTTTGAAAATTTATTTTTTCTATTTATTAGGCTCGAGCATTAAAATTTACGTAATCTTTTAAACAAATCATGTCTCGTTTATAAGAAAAAATATAGGAAAACGTAAAGTTTACTAGTTATTGAATATTTTATGCTGAGTTTGCGAAAATCTGCCATTCTGCGAATTTAGTTACACTGAAATTTATTTTTTTTATTTATTAGACACGAGCATTAAAACTTACGTAATCTTTAAAACAAAACTCTTTGTCATACGTCTAGTTTATAAGAAAGCGTAAAAACTTTGAATAATTATAAGCATCACAACTACTCAAGTCAGCTTAAGTAACTAAAAAAGTAATGAGTTATGATCAAATAAAAAGTGTGTGAATCTGTACTGTATGCAGTAAATCTACTATTTATATTGGGTTAGCTACATGGAAATGTCTAACCTTTTTACTTGTTACGTATGAGCAAAAATGTAAAAAACAAGCATTAAAGCAAGTAATATGCAAACATAAAAAAGAGATATTGCAGAATGTCTTTAAAACAAATTATTTCTTAAAATAAATCAAGTACCCCAACAAACTGATCTAGTCTCCACGAAGCATTGTATAGTGAAACGATAAATGAACATATGATTTTAGCGATATATTTTTAACATGCTCGCTCTCTCTCTCTCTCTCTCTCTCTCACACACACACACACACAGATACACAATATATATATATATATATATATATATATATATATATATATACACATACACACACAAAGAATCTCAAGCTAGCCAAAACCTACCGCGGTTTCACACTACGGCTCGCCCTGACGAGCCGTAGTGTGAAACCGCGGTAGGTTTTGGCTAGCTTGAGATTCTTTGTGTGTCTTTGCTCTACTTTTGCATATCGTTTGTACTTTGTATCGAGCACTTTTTCTTTTTCTTGTGGTTGGTTCCGTTTGGGTTTTTTTTTTCTTTACTGCGGAGTATCGTATGTCTTGTCCTTATTCCGCGGATTTCTTTTTTTCTCCCCTTTTATCCGACGCCTTAGTGCACCGGATTGTAACGGAATTAGGTTCTGTTTGTTAGTGGTTTTTCTAAAGGTTTATCTTAGTATAAATTTACAACCTAAATACTTACAGAGTCTATTTAGTTATTATTTTGAGTATATATATATATATATATATATATATATATATATATATATATATACACGACCGGCTATAATTTTTAGAGCACCCCAGTTTTAAAAAAATTATGTATTTCATAAGATTTTTAGTATTTATTGTCAAGTGGATGATTCCAAATAAGAACAGAATGGTTCTTTTGTTATTATTACTTTGCAAAATTTTACAAGGCAGCCAGGAAGCCTTTGCCTCGGCCAGCCAATTATAAGAAGAGATTAGCATGGGGAAGAGATCCAAAAAATTGGACACCAGAACAGTTCATTTGATGCACATATTATTGTGCATTATTAAAAAAAGAACCATTCTATTTTCATTTAGAATTATCTACACCGCAATAAATACTAAAAATAATATGAAATACATAATTTCTTTTAAAAAACTGGGGTTGACTAATAATTATGGCCGGTAGTAAACGAAACAGCAAGACTAAACCAGCTAGTCATAAATCGCCCAAACCTATCTGCGTTTCCTTCACAAACATACGAGGTATCCGCAGTAACTTTAATAGTGCAGACTCATTCTTCCAAACTAACTCACCCGATATCTTAGCTATATGTGAGACTAACCTTGACCCTTTTATCCCCTCCACGGAGCCTTTAGTTCCTGGTTATCTTCCCCTCTTCAGGAAGGACTCCAATGTCCATATGCATGGGCTTGGTGTTTATGTCAGCGAACAACTCCCTTTAGCCAGGGTCACATCTCTTGAATCGCTGTATCATTCTTTCATGTGCTTCCGTCTCTCACCTCTAAGCTCGGTTAGCTATCTCTTCTTCCTCTACCGCTCCCCCTCCTCCTCTGACTGTTTGGTACTTGATATCATCTCTATCAATATCGACAAGGCCATTTCTTCTCTATCTGCCTATATAATGTGTTTGGCGATTTTAACGCCCACCGCACCAAGTGGCTTGAAAAACTGTCACCGACCTTGCTGGGATCCGCACCATGTATTTTTCAATAACCCAAGCTCTAACTCAAGTGGTGCACTCCCCCATTCGTTTCTCTAATAACCCTAAAGGAAAGGACTCTTTATTCGACCTCTGCTTTACTTCCATTCCAGACTCCTGCACTACCAGGCAGCTCTGCCCTCACGGAAACTCTGAACACCCCGTAGTTTCCGTCAACATCTCAATCCACTCTTACTCTACCCAAAGAAAACCAGACCAGCAGGATATCATACTGCTACCAGAGAGCAGACTGGGACTCGTTCCGAGATTTCCTCTGCGACGTCCCCTGGAACAACGTCTTCGATCTTCCTGTCGAAGACTATGCCTCCGAGGTCTCCTCTGGGGTTAAGGCTGGCATCGATGCTTTTATCCGGGCCAGGAAATTCCAGCTAAAATCAAATTCATCCCCCTGGTTCTCACCCGCTTGCTCGGCCGCCTTTGCCCACCGGAACCATTTCTTCCGGCTCTTTCGAAGCTGCTCGTCGAACCAAAACAGGTGCCTTTTCGCCTCAGCACGTAATAAGTGTAAAAAAGTACTGAACGAAGCTAAGAGGGCGTTTGCTACCAGAATGAGGCAACGCATAGCATCCTCTAAGTTCGGCTCCAAAGATTACTGGCGTCTCAGCAAAAGCGTGCTTAACAAGAGAAAGACTTCAATATCCCCACTAATCAATGAATTTGAAGTTCTCACTTCCCCAGCGGACAATGCTGAATGCTTTGCCCGTAGATTCTCCACCAATTCGACACTGGACTCGTTAGGAATACCTACACACGACTTCTCACCCAGAATTAAGGCTCAACTAAATAACATCCACATTACACCTCGCTGGACTCAAAGATAGTTGCACAACTTGACCCACACAAAGCTAGTGGCAGGGCTGGAATCTCAATCATAGTACTAAAGAAATGTGCCCCGGAACTCTCCTCTTTCCTCTCTAAACTCTATAATCTCTGACTATCTGCTTCCTGTTTTCCTGCCTGTTGGATATCCTCCTGTGTAGTTGCTATATTTAGGAATGCTGGCGAACCCTCAGACCCCGCCAATTACCGCCCTATTAGTCTCCTTCCGATCTTCGGCAAAGTTTTCGAAGCCATTATCAACGCCGAGGTGATTCAGCATCTCACGGCCCACAGGCTTCTCTCTGACAAACAGTACGGGTTTCGCTTCACCAGAGGTCTACTGATGATATGCTAACGACTATTACAGAGTACATATACCAGGCTCTTGAAAACCGTTGCCTTGGATATCTCCAAAACGTTCGACTGGTTCCGGCACACTAGACTCTTAGGCAAACTGCGGAGCTACGGTATAACTGGACATCTGTTTGACCTCATCCAGTCATTCCTCTCTAACCGCACACTGAATGTAGAATTAAATGGGCATGCCTCCCAAAACTACCAGACGAACGCCGGCGTCCCTCAAGGTTCTATCCTGGGTCCCACGCTCTTTCTGATGTGCATTAATGATCTCCCCGACGCAATTAGATCCCAAGTAGTCATGTACGCCGATGACACCACAATCTACTCTCGCCTCGCTCAAAAACCCGGTGTGGGCGACAAAGCGAACCTCGCTGCCGAGCTTGAAAAGGACCTCCAATCCGTAGTGGCCTGGGGTAGGAAATGGCTAGTAAATTTCAATGCTTCCAAAACGAAGCTGTTATCAAGTAACCACCATAGACAATCGCATCTACCTCCCATTAGCATGGAACAGGCTTGACTCCCAGAGAGTAAAACTCTACGCCTCCTGGGCCTTACACTTTCGGCGGACCTCAAATCTATTGCCAAATATGCCGCTATGAAAGTTGGCTCTCTGGGCAGGGCCCGGAAGTTTTTCTCGCCTAAATCAATCCTGCACATATACAAATCTACTATCCACTCATGTATTGAATACTGCTGCCACATCTAGTCGGGTGCCCCTGCTACTCTCCTTGGGCTTCTTGACAAAATACAAAGGAGAATCTGTAACGTGGTTGATACTGATTTGGCAGAACGGCTGCAAAGCACTCTCTCACCGGCGTGATATGGCTTCCCTGTGCCTCTTCTACATGTACTTTCATGGCTTCTGCTCCGAAGAACTGAGATCATTGGTGCCGCCTAAGCACGAATTTACACGAGATACTAGATTAGCAACTAGGTCCCACCCTTTTACAGTTAAACAGATAAGATGTAACCGTAATTTCTACTCCAACAGCTTCTTTTCTCGCGCTTCCCGCCTGTGGAATTCCCTTCCACATGTCTGCTTTCCCGACAGCTACAATCTCCAGGTGTTTACATGTAGGGACTATAGACACATCCTATCACACTAACTTCCAGTTATTCTCCCAACACTCTCATCTACCCAACCCTCATTCTCGGTATTCTTATCCGTTTATCATCCACCCTCTGACATTTCCTATATTTAACCATCCTTTCTCCACGATATGTAGCCCCCTGCGAAGTAGTGGCAGTGAAATCGCTTATAAAAAAAATACATGTATACATGTGTATATATATATATATATAGAGAGAGAGAGAGAGAGAGTGACGAAATGATTAATTCGCAGACGCAATGTTAATTTCAAAAAATTCGACCTGAAGAATGCCACACTTATTAAAACAGAAAATAATTTGCTTAAATGGGAAATACTTGCAAGTGTTGGTATGGAACCATGATAAAATATCAATCAACGCCCGGTGCAGACAGAATTAATTACATAATCTTTTTTTGTTCTTATTTAAATCTGTGTGCCTTATGTCTTAACGTATATATGAATTTCTAACTATTGTTTGTGATATGAATTCTATCTGTGTGTCAATCGCATTTCGCATTTTTCCCTGCGTCTGATCTTTTTGTTTTATGTGTTTGTTATTTAATTTCCTACTCTTTATTACGTGTGTGATTTGATGTAACTAATCTCAGTTTATTTCCGCTTTAAATATCACTATGCTACAAATGATTTTTTTTTTCAAAATATGTGTGAAATTTACATTTATTTATTTGCCAACAGTCTGAACAAGGCAATTGTAAGGAATGTTCTTAAAATTGCTGAAATAAATTCTGGATTTATAACATTATAATTTTGTGTTGAATTCAGTTTTCTCTGTCTCTGTCTGTCAGTCTGTCTGTCTGTCACTATATATATATATATATATATATATATATATATATATATATATATATAACAAACATAAAAGTCTATACAACAAATCCCTAAAAAAATCGGCTAAAAAAATATTCAATACATAACAAACTATAACCATAACAAAAAAAATATAAATAGAAAAATCATTTGGTACACGCCTACTTTCAACCAAATGATAAACACCAAACTAGGACAAAAGTTCCTGAACTTAATCAAAAAAACATTTCCCCACAAATAACCCTCTTAGTAAAATCTTCAACAAAAATACACTTAAACTAATCTATAGTTACACTAAAAACCTAGAACAAATTATAACAAACCATAACAAATATATCCTAAATCAACACGCCGATCAGAATAAAACCGACAACCAAAATACAATAAAACAAAACAATGAAAACATGTGCAATTGTAGAAACCTCAGCAACTGCCCACTACAAAATAAATGTAAAAGAAACCCAATAATCTATCAATGCAACATAACATCAATTGAAAATCCAACTATAAATAAAGTGTATACCGGATCAACTAAGAACACTTTTAAGCAGCGCTGGTACATGCACTTAACTTCATTCAAAAACAACAATTCGAAATCAAACATCCCTTTCTACATACTTTTGGAAGCTAAAGGATTCAAGACAGAAACCCAAAGTAAAATGGAAAATTCTAGAAAAAACTAGAACTTGCAATTCACTAGACGACATCTGCCCTTTATGTTTAAGTGAAAAGCTACACATTCTAAAGTACCCCAAGAGTAGCGAGCTATTAAACCGTAGAGACGAATTAGCAGTATTATGCAAAAATCGCAAATATTTCTCGTTCAAATTTACATAAACAAAAAAGCCCCCCACCCACACGACATCCCAGAAAATACAATAAATACACATAACCAACCCTATTAATAAATAGAACAAAAAACGTAGAAACAAAAGACAACAAACCCCACACCACACCAACAACAAGTCTAGCTACCTGTAAATAGTAGAAAAAAATGAAGTAAAATAAAATATTGACACTGCAAAAAACAAAAAACATATCCAAATACAAAATAACCAAAACTAAACGATAAATTGATCAGCCCAAAAAACTAAACAACACATACCCACCCCTAAACCCAACAGCAGCACCTCAAAAACCATAAAAGACCATCCAAAAATTTACACACTAAACATATCATTAACTACGACCCCACCACGACTGCATCCAAACAAGATAAATAGGAAAACCTATCCTGAACTAAACCACCTCCCCACAAACACGTAACTCTAAGACTTAAATAAGAATCCAAATGAACTCCCAACCTCACCTAAAAAAGCATATTCACCACAAATACACTGTTCTTTCACCAGATAATTTTCATTCCAACTTTATCACCCGAAGAGAGGCAACCAAAATACAAGGTTAGCTTCGAAACGCGAAAATTTTTGTGTAGTGATATTATGAATGTATAAACCATTGTAACAACTATTACAATAACTGCGCAGTAGTGGCAGTGACATGCCTTGCTCGGGGTGAAACGGTTATAATAAAAAAAAAAATACTCATCTACTAACCACTGGACCCTAGCTCTCTCCCCACCCCTGTATAATCTTCCCTTTCTCTCCACCTATGTATCTGTTATCGCACCTGCTTTCTATTGTTCCTTTCTAACTAGTTTGTACTCCTCACTCTTCTAATTAATCTTTTTACATTTATGTAACCCCCTGCACATCAGTGGCATTTCCGCCTTGCTTGGGGTTATAATATATATATATATATTTAAATGATTAAATATATATATATATATATATATATATATATATATATATATATATATATATATATATAACTTAGAATACCTGGTATATTAATCAGGTAATTTCCGATAGAGACGAACTCAAAAGAACTCAATGCTAAATTCATTTATTTAATTTAATAGAGTGATATTATTTAGAATGAAATTTAGATTTATTTACCCATGAAATTGTAGAATATCTAAAAAATTATATATATATATATATATATATATATATATATATATATATATATATATGTTTATGTGTGTGTTCGCAAAGAAATTAGTGAATCTTCAGAAACACCCCTACAATTTCAATATTTTTTATTATTTGAATATTATTTTTCTTTTCGATTGAAAAAAATGTGCTACAAAGATTCTCAGCAAAAATATTCATATAAATAGTTTGTATCTTTTCTACAGTAAAATCGAACCAATTGCATTAGTATAACAAAATAGAAATGGTATTGATATGTGCGTGTATATGTTAATTGTTTTATCTATGCGTATGGATTGTAGTTGAAATAGACAGGGTTAACTGATGACACACATGAGCAAACTTAGAATCCATATTTTCTTTTAGTTGCCAATATCACTGAACATTTCGCCATATTATATTCCAGAATAAATATGCGAAAAATGTAATTGTGAGAATTTCAGTTTTATTTGCACAGCAAACGATTGCAATCCCCTGTCAAAGTTTTCTGAAAAACTAATAAGCGAACAAACATTTATTGGTATAAAAACAAAATATCAGCTCCAAAATTTAGTTTTCTTAATCTCAAGTATATTGGCTAATAAATATTTTACCAGTTTCAACTATCAATTTTAAAGTTGAAAAATATATTCCATATTATAAAGTTACCTTCCAAAATGTCTATGTTAAGAATTTTTTATTGTTTTAATTTTCAAATAATATTGCACGGTTCATAAAACATCGCAGATTAGTTAATATATATGAATACAAAGATTAAAATATTTTGGAGCCGGTCAGTATACACAAATAACTTTTTAGTAACAGCACTTATATTTATATACTTAGCCTATATTTCTGAAAAGAGGTTTCAAAGAAACAAACACACACACACATACACACACAAATATATATATATATATATATATATATATGGAATCTTCTTTCAGAATTTTAGAACATATATATATATATATATATATATATATATATGCTCTAAAATTCTGAAAGAAGATTCCATATATATATATATATATGTATGTATATATATATATGGACTGATGACTGCGCTTAGCATGAAACAGTCTGTCGCCTCTGAGTGTTTACTTCATTGTTAACTCATATATTTACATACGGTCTATCTCATATATTGAGCATTTTATCCTACAAATATAGCACACCGTAAAACAATATTTATTCATATATATACACATATATATATATGAATATATATATATATATGAATATATATATATATATATAATATGAATAAATATGTGCGTGTGTGCATGTATAGGTGTTTTCTCTCGCGTGTGTGTGTGTGTATGTGTGTCCATATAGACTACGCAAAAGCGTTTGACAAAGTATGACACCAGGATTTAATAGAGATGCTCGACAGCTTCAACATTTTCGGAAAAGAGGTTAGGATAATCAAGAATCTATATTAGCAGCAAACGACTTGTTTACGGATAGGAATGAACTCGGCAGGTATGCAAAAATAGAAATGGGCGTAACACAAGAATGTATTTTCTCACCGGATCTTTTCGACCTGTAGAGCGAAGCAATTATCAGATGCCAGGATTCGTCAGTAGCGGCAAAAATCTCAGCAATATCCGATACGCGGACGACACGGTGCTGACAGCAGACACGGAAAGGAAAATGCAGGACCTTCTACAGATATTAGCAAAAGAAAGTCAAACAGAATTGATTGAGCATAAACATAAAAAAAAACTGAATGCATGGTCATCAGCAAAAAAAGGAGACCAATATGCCAACTGCAAGTTGGAGTGAAAAAATTGAAATAACTGTGATGTGTTTTGACAGAGGATGGAAAATGCGACACAGAGATTCAAAACACATTAACATGGCAAAAGACGCATTTCAGAAGCTAGTCAAAGTCCTGAAAGACAGGAAAATCTCATTAGAAACGAAGAAAAGAGTGCTGGATTGCTACGTGATAACCGTCCTTCTATATGGAAGTGAACACTGGACGATCTCATCAAAGATGAAGGAGAAGCATGAGTCAGCAGAGATATGCTTTTACAGAAGGATGCTGAAGATACCATGGCCGGAACACGGGTGCAACGATGAGATTTTGGAAAGCATGTAAACGAGAAGAAAACTGATAATAAATATCAGGAAGAGACAAATGGGTTTCCTGCGACAAGTAATGAGGAGGGAAGGCCTTGAACTTGATACTCACAGGTCGGATATATGAAAGAAGAGATAGGGAAAAGCAGCGTGAGACGTACTTTTAGGTCGGAGCAAATGGTTGATGGAGCGGGGCTTGGAAGAGATACAAAGAAAAAAATTATTAAGAGCGACAAGAGATAGAGCCAAGTGGAAGTCCATGATCGTCTACGTCCTGAAGAGACACGGCACATGCAGAAGAAGAAGGGCATTTGTATATATATATATATATATATATATATATATATATATATATATATATATATACCCACACTTGCGCACATCCAAAACATAGACATGCACACAAATATATACATATATATATATACGCACACTTGCACACACACGCAAAAACAAAAATATACATGTGCACACACACATATATATACACATATATACATGTACACACACACACGTATATACATGTGTTTGTGTGTACATGCATGCATGTGTTTTTGCGTGTGTGTGTGTGTGCAAGTGTGAGTATATGTATGTGTGTGTACATATATATAAATATTTGTGTGTGCAAGTGTGTACATATATATATATATATATATATATATATATATATATATACACAGACACACACACGCCAAAACACATGAATACATGCGTGCACACACACACACACACACACACACACACACACACACACACACACACACACACATATATATATATATATATATATATATATATATATATAACATATTTATAGTCATCCGCAGACAGATCTGTTTCACCGTATCACAACTCATCAGTACGGTTAGACATCCGATTGCTTTTAACCCAGGATTGAAATCCGAACAAATTGGCGTCAGTCGGCGATTCTACTGTGAGTTATGGGCGCTGGGTAGAAGGAGGGAAACTTTTAGCGTGTGGTGTATCATACGCCAGTGGGCAGAGTGCTTTAATTCATTACTGAATGAGCAATGCGTAGATGCTAGAGTAGCTACTGTTTTTTTCAAAATATACCATTCTTCCAGTGTGCTCAATCGGGATGTGAGAGCCTAATGGAATAGGCAAACTCTAAGTCAATACTTCATCCTGAATTCTTTCATACAAAGTCAAAAAGGCCTGCGAATTGATAAGATGAAATAGCATAATCAAATGGAAACAAATATCTCTATTGGCCAAAGGCTTTCTCTATCAGCACACATACAGCCGCTTTCCTCGCAAATTACCTCAGGCAAACAGACACTCGAAACAATGACATATTGATCTGTAATGATTTCTAACGTAACGCAAGTGTTGGACAATCCTTCAAACATACAGATGACCTTAGATTATAAGCAAACTTTTTAGTGATTTTATAATTTGATGTGATATAATGTCTCTTGAATTTCTTTGATGTTACAATACCTCGTTTAAAATGTAATTCGTGTTATGATAAATATGGTAAACATATATATCATATATATTTGTCTCGACATCTTACCTGGTCCTCGGTATGACCTTAAACTGCATCCGGCAGCAAGACCTCTGATTGGAAGGTTGTGAGGAGTATAAAACCACCTCTTAATTGCTGTTATTCACAGGTTCACTCTGACCCGGAATGGTAACACCTGTTAGGTTCCCATCTATGGGCAAATAGTTATACCCGAAATTGGAGACAAAACACTATGAAATTGTAAAACAGACTTTTGTAGAAATATATACATAAAAGTAGACTTTTATAGAAAAATATTACCAACGATACATTTTTGAAGGAAAACAGAATTACCATAACACATTATCAAAGGAAAAAGTTATTACCACCAATACATTTTTAATACAAAACTAGAAGTCATCTTCTGTTTTCTAAAATAAAATAAAAATTTAATCCAAATCTGATTAAATCAATCTTCTCACTCTAATCCAATCTAAAAAAAAACAACATTCAAACCCTATATTTTGGCATTAAATAACCCACAAAGTTTGGTATGCCATTAAACAAACTCATTCACTAACTCGACGTCTTATCTATTTGACTTAGTTTCTAATTTGCATATTTTTAATCCGCTGTTGTATATGTACTCACTTACACACACACAGATGCACAAACTCCTACGTATTCACTATCATTTGATGTTTTTTTAGCCACATTAATTTGCATAAACAATTCTATTACAACTTTCTAGAACAGTCTATTGTTAAACTTGTTTGACTTAGTTTCTACTTGGTCGATCTATCGATCGATCGATCGATCGAGCTATCTATCTATCTATCTATCTATCTATCTATCTGTGAGCTTATATGCGGCTATTAATCTAAAATTCACAATTCTTTGACTAATGTAAGCGTCAAATGAACGCTAGACACTCAAACGCACACAATTCAGCTAAAATTGGGATGCACAAATAGCAAATGTTATACTGTGGAAACTGCTTATTTCTAATTTGCATATTTTTAATCCGCTCTTGTATATGTACCCACTTACACACACACAGATGCACAAACTCCTACGTATTCACTATCATTTGATGTTTTTTTAGCCACATTAATTTGCATAAACAATTCTATTACAACTTTCTAGAACAGTCTATTGTTAAACAATAGCTGATTGGTCGTCAGCGGCCAATCAACAACAAAAATAGTAACAGATATTTCCCGACATTTTGTTGAAGAATTTGGGTCCACGAAACTTACCGGAAAAAGTCTGCACAATGCTCAACTCACGCACAAACATTTTCCGCTTAAATGCAATCACACACATACAAATATAACATTGAACTCTTAAAATTTTCTGTCCGGTTAATTATTTTTTAACCTAAACTTAATGTAACATGTGGACTGAACAAATGAACATTTTACTTTCTTTCAATCACAGAAACTCTTTATTCAACTTTGTAATTGCGCCTCGCATTTTTATTTTTACTAAACGAATTGCTGTTCATTAGAATCCGGATGATGAGTTTTGTTATGTGGCTCATTAAGATGATTGTTCGGTACAGTTCACATTCCTTTACATCTGGCTTCTTAGGTAGTGCTATGAAAATTGATCTGCTTAGGTTGTCCAATATACTGTCGCTGTTGTAGATTTCATTTTTTTATTTCTCTGAAACTGTCTATGCCAAAGCTTTCTAAGGGCACCAACATATTTGTTACAGTCCCATCGGGTCCTGCTGCTTTTTTCTGTTCAATTTGGCAATTGCTGATTCTACTTCGGTTTTTAATATATCTGGTTCATCCCTATATTTTTGTATTGTTGGTTTTTCTCTCTTGTAATAGAAGAAATTAGCAGTATACTCATATTATGTTACTATCAACAAAAGATTCAGAAACGTAGTCCTTCATTGCAAAGCCTACACAGGTGCTGACTGTGGAAGTGACCACATACCAGTTTTATGCAAACGAAGGATAAACTAAGGCGTTTAATGAAATGTAACACAACCCTAATACAGCAGAACAATAGACTCGTGAGTGACCCGAGACATGCAGGAAATGTATATGGACAGTGTGAAAAGGAAATGCGAAGGACCAATTGGAAAAGATAGCTCAAATTAAGACGCACTTAGAGTGATTCTAATGAGACCGTTGAAGGAGATCATCCCCCGAAGAAAAACCAGTGAATCACTGAATAAATTCTTGACCTGAGGCAAAAGAGACTAAAAACGCTGCCAAGATATGGAACGGAATACAAGAAACTACACAAGAAAATAAGGAGAAAATGCAGACTGGCTATGCCAAAAGATGGCTCAATGACAAATGTGCCGGAGTAGAGAGACTGAGCATGACAAATAATGGTGACATGCATAAAAACTAAAGGAACTAACCTGACAAAAGACTTGCTCAACAACAGAATGTATCAAAGCAAAAGATGGTACACTCATACAAGAAAAAGAGAAAAAGTGCTTCAGTAATTAGAACTAGGCCGGTTAAAATGAATTTCATTGCATATGAATAAAAAGAAAATGGTATGTCAACTCCGTCACGTGTAACGACGAAAAGTAAGATTGATACTAATAAGAAAGAATGTTGGAATAAAAAATCAACCTTAGAAATATATACCTAATGTACAATATTTCGTAATACATAGATTTAGTATGCGATGGAAAATTGTCGTCTAAATTATCAGATATGTAAATACTACTAGCATCACATTTTAAGAGACATATTTATCAACTTTACACAAAAGTGTCTTGAAATAATGAGGAGTATTTTTTAATCAAAATTGTCTTCAACGATGGCATCCTGACGACTTTGGAATCTTCTGCATCTCATCTGAACCATGTTCTTGATTAAGGTGATGATTACTGCCATAATCATTGCCATTAGTTTCTCTTCGGTGAAATCGGACCACTCCTTCTATAACCCGATTTTTTTCGATTATCGATTTTCGATATTTATCGGGGGTACCGCGACACAAAACCTAACTAAGAACACCCGCAGACGCTTATAATACGACTGTGTAAATTTTCAAGAAAATCGGTTCAGCCGTTTCGGAGTCTATAGGTAACGGACACACACACACACACACACACACACACACACACACACACGTAATTGAGTGAGAGTCCAAGTTTTCTTGGACTCTCACTCAATTACGCCGCATACATAATAATCAGGCGTGTTTTAATCTGTGGAGTTATTTGGCCATTTTTAAGGAGTGATATGGTATCAAAAATTGTCTAGCAGCCTGAATTCTCATCCGTGTGTGCAGAGTCTGTTGTCAGACAAACGGTTTTCTATTAGCCACTCTCTTGTCCAGCGTAGCACTTCATCGTGAGGCGTTTGAGAGATCCCTCGTTGTTGAGTTTGAGGCTCTCAATAACAAATTCGAGAAGACTTCTTTTCTTAACAGAACGATCAGATTGAGTTTTACAAGTTGCCTGGCCTTCGTAATCCCTTTTAGACACATCCAACTCAAATTAACACACAAAAACTCTTAAATATTAATACTGGAGTGGCTGGCACGAATTCCAATAAGTAAAGCATGTCGTTTTCAGATGTCTGGCGTAGTAAATTGTATATAATATGTAATCAATAAAATAGACAACAAGCAAGAAATATGAACTGAACTTTTGGCATTGTATCCTCTCTATATATCTATATTACGCACGTGACCTGAGTAGTTATAACTATGATAACTTAGTTCAAATCACGCCCTAAATGAATTGTTAGAAAGGTGAAAAGGTGATCTTCGGATATGAGGGACAATCAATATATATATATATATATATATATATATATATATATATATATATATATAATTTTAGAAAGAAATAACTTAAATCCAAACGGAAAAGTAGGAAGGTAAATCCCAAAACCTGATCCTAATTAATATCAAAATTTTAATATTAAAAAAATGATACAGGAGGAGAGCTCAATGTAATAAATATTACAGAGCTAATATAAAATAAATAAATTTTCAATGTTCAAAATTGTTGCATCTTTTCATAAATTTTACTTTTGGATAGAGTTGTAAGTGAAAAAAACGAAAAATTTGGCTTCGTCTAGCTTTACAAGGGGAAGGGGTTAAAGAAAGGAAGAGAAAGTAGTGCTAAAATGAGAATTAGGTTAAACAAAACCGAAGGGAATGGAGGGGAGGGGTAAGACAGATAAAGAAAAAGAATGTTTAAATGGAACATTTAAATTTTAAATTATAATTTTTTTGTTTTTTAGAATATTAATTTATATATTTAATTGTTTTTGATAATTTTTAAATAGTGTTTTTAACCCATCTACCTTCCTCTATCGGCACGGAACGAGAAACCGGGGAGCCGAGTTCAAATTCCAGCTGAATCCATTGAATTCACTTACGCGCAAATACCCTTGGGAAAGGTATTAATCCGTCTCTTCCTTCCAGTTATGGGTTAAATAACAGGACAGATTGGGTTCTATAGCCTTGGTCGGCAACCAGTCTACCGCAGAAAGCAATGGCAACCTACTGCGGGATAATCTTCTGCCCAGTCAGTCATGTCTCTTGCGAGACATGATCGCCCAAGCGTGTATCACGTATGGCACCTAAACTGACTGACCTTCCTCTCCTAGTCTCCTTTGATTATCTACCTTTATAAAATATGGATCATTTTACTAATTTAACCCCCTATTTCCTCTGCTAGTATATATATCTTCCTCACAACATAATTTTTATTAAAAGATTTTTTCATAATTTTTTTAAATTCAATTTTTATTTTTATTTTTATTTTTATTTTACTTTTAATTTTATTTTTAGTTTATTTTAGTTTATCTATATCTAGATTTATCTTTAATCAGATTAACTTAGTTAAATTGATTTAAATCTTATATCTACTTTAACCTCCAAATAAGTTTTTTCTAAAAAGTCCCTTTCTAATATTTTAACCCTTTTATAAAGCTACTTTTGTTTGACACGTATCGAGCGTCTGTAAAATATGAACGTTTTTCCTTTTCTTTTTCTTTATCCTTCTTACCTCTCCCCTTCAATCCCTTCGATTTTGTTTAACCCAATTCTCAATTTAACACTACTTCCTATATTCCTTCCTTTAGCCCCTTAACCTTGTAAAGATAGACGTATCCAAATTTTCCCATTTTTTCACTTACAACTCTATCTAAAAGTAAAATCTAAAAATAGACGCTATTTGCTAACCGAATTTTTCGTGACGTTAATTTATTAATTCTTAATCGTCACTTTTTATTTCTTTTTCATTTTGAAATATGTGCTAGTTGCTGATGAGATGTGAAATCTCTCTTAGGGATTTCATGTTGAAATGATCATTCAACAGTTTTGAACATTGAAGATTTATTTATTTTATATATATATATATAAATATATATATATATATATATAAGTAAACAAATAGAAAAATTAAAACACTACTGTTAGTTGTATTCACCTTTATAAAAGTGTTCAATTCAGAGTAGAGCTTAATATTGTAACTTTGTTCATACAATGAATTATAGAAGCATTAATCACTACACAAATGTTTCACGTTTCAGAACATTATGAAATCTAACGAATATTTATTATACATCCTCTCTAAGTCTACTCACCCCAAACATAATCAAACAATTATCTTCTTCCATAGAAAGACTCATCTAGTGATGACGCTTTTTATTAACATAGCGATTTTTATAATAATACCCTAAAGAATAGTGGCTACAAATACATGACATCAAATACATAAATTAATATAACAGCAAAAATAAAAATCGTAAAATTATTTGGTATACACACTTATTTAACTATATGATTAGCACTATTTTAGAGCAGAAGTTCCTTAATTTAATTCAGTAGCATTTTCATAGGAATAACTCTCTAAGTATTTTTTAAATTAAAATATCCATTACTTAGCTTATAGCTGTACAAATAATCTTGAAATCTATTTTAAAATAAGAAAAATAAAATCTGAAATCAGCACGTAAACCAAAGTAGCAATAACCATTCCAATAATGAAAAAATAATAATACAAATTTATCTAATTCTCGAAATCCTAAAAATTGCCCCGGAAAATAGGTGTCTAAGAAATTCTATTGTTTACCAAAATTCTGTATAATCTATTGAAATCCCAAATATTAAAAAGATACTAAGAGCACTTTTAAGCATATTTGGTATTTGCATTTAATTTCTTTCAAATATAACATGTACTGAAAGCAAACATCCATTTCTGCGTAATTTTTGTCAGTTAAAATAATTTCAGGTTCAAAAGGAAAATTAAGAAAAAAACAGAATCTATAAATCATTCAATGACATTTGTCCACTGTGCCTAAACGAAAACCTGCATATTATTAAGTTTCCTAAAAATAAAGTACTGCTAACCCATAGAAATGAATTGACAGTATTATGTAATCACGCTAAATATTTCATTTTAAAATATAATCATAATGTTCTTTTATAATTTATTTTCTAATATTACATAAAAATTATTTTATTAAAATTAATGACCTACACCGTTGTTATTTGGTTTTCATAACTCCAATATATTTTAGTATTCCTTAATTACCTTATTCATATATGATTTACTTTCTGCAATGAGTCCTTCATTTGCCTATTAAATAGATACAGAAGTTTTATGCCCTTAGTTAGAGTTGGAGGTAACAGAAGTAAAAATCTATTTTTACTAATGTTTTCTAAAAGTAGTAAAATCACAAATATTGGCATTTATTTGTGAATAAGTCCTGAAAGAGTCATTAAAATCAGACAATTAGTTGATTTTTGCAAGCATTTTCAAATTAATGTGTCTTTCAACGTCAAAAAATTACTTGCGTAATATTACGTTTTCCTTAATAGTCACATTACGTAAACATGGAGTGACTCGCTAGCGGAAAAATAACTGAAATTTCCAATGTGTAGGAAAGGATTTTTTTTTAAATAATGACAACAAAATTTGATCGTGCCACTTAATAATAGTATAAACTTTTTGATCGTAAAACTTTGTTTTTATTAAGTTTGAGCTCTATTTAACATCATGCTATACTGTTTTTTTTTTCGGAAATTGCGTGTCTGTAATTATAATAATGCAATCAGCATTATATGAACAGTTACATATAAAAAATAAACTAAAATGAATAACGAACTTTCTTTTGCAAATAGTTTGTTTTTGCAGAAATCGCTTCTAAATGGGAAGATACAAATATAAACCAGAACTTAAAATAAATATAATCTTAGACCTATCGGAAACAAAAGTAAAATAATCAAATATCTTTCATTGTCCTTTACATACAACACACAGAGGTATATGTTTAAATCATATATATATATATATATATATATGTTTTTTTTTAATCATATCACCCCAAGCAAGGCGGTAATGCCACTGATGCGCAGGGGGCTACGTAAGAATGAAAAGATTGGAAAATAGAAAGTCGGAAACCACATCCTAAATAGAAAACAAGGGATGAGCCTCTTCACCTGTTCAATAGACGTGGGATGAGTGTGAACCGGGCGATAGTTTAGTCGATCCACTCCGATTTAAAAAAAAAGAAAAATGAAAAAAGAAAAAAGTAAAAAGATTGGAAAAGAAAAGAGAAAGCTGGAAAACACATCCTAAACAAGGAACAAGGGATGAGCCGCTTCACCTGTTCAATAGACGTATATATATATATATATATATATATATATTATAAATTGTAGTTTAAAACATGTACAAATTACAATCTACTACAATGTGTACATTTTGTTTCGACATTTAAAGAACAATGTGTCATCAGGCAGTAAACGCTATTTTTTGAAAGGATATGGTATATTCGCTTCCTTATATTGGTAAATTGTGTGTGCGATATAAAGGGAGTAGAGGAATTGAGAAATACCCCTTCAAAAATAGCGTTTACTAATTAATGGACGATTGCCCTTTCGATGTCGAAACAAACTGTACACTCTGTAGCATATCTAAATTATAATTTATATTAAATATTCATGGCTCTACTTCTATATGGAGCACTGTTTTAAATTAATGTTTTGAACGTTGTTCATATTTTCTTCGTTCCTCATTCACTTGGATATATATATATATATATATATATATATATATATATATATATATATATATCATCTTACCCTTTTACACCTTAATGGTGTGTAGGGCAGTAACTTTTTGTTACTGTTTCCGTAACAAACTGTTTTTTATGGGCAGTGTTGTTAGCCCTGTGCCCAACCCTCAAACCTGGAGAACCGTTGTACTATTCTTGGTCCTTACGTTTACAGCACCTGGTTTTCCAAAACGGTCAGCCATCTAACTACTGACCAGGCTCGATGTTGCTTAACTTCTCTGATTGGACGGGAACCAGTGTATTCAAAACTATATAAGCAAATCTGGCTAAACTCTATAGACATTTATTTTAATTCTCATCCTTTCGTAGTCTCTTACAATTTTTTTCTGTTATGGTCATTAAAAAAAACATGGATGCAATTCATAAATTGCAAAATAACACAAAGCTTGTCCTTAAGTTCTAATATCAATTTAACAATATATATAAGATTCTTTTATTTGATACATTGACAGACACTAATAATAAGACATTTACTACATCCCCAAATATAAAAAAAACACCATTACAAACTCAGGTTATCTCTCAAATATATGAGGGAAAGTCAGAGACCACAACCTCCACAGGGAACAAGGGATGAGCGTCTACACCTGTTCAATAGACGTGGGTGGTGTGTGAACCGGGCGATAATTTAGTCTATTTACTCCAATTGAGGAAAAAAAAAAAGAAAAGAGTGAAAAGATTAGAAACTACAAAAAAAGTGATTATATTCGATTGAATAAACCTCGCAAATTTAGCTCCTCTATGAAAATGACTTTCTGCTAAAAAAATACTTAAACAAACTGTAATTAATAAATAATTTTCTAACTACATTGTTGATGAACAATTTAAACGAGCTATTAGAAATATTAACATAATTCTAGAAGAACGTAAAACTTTCTCAAATATCCCTAAACATATTAACTAATTATATCATTATTAAATGCATTTTAACTATAAACATTAATTTATTTCTAAAAAACACTCATAATTACAAAAATATCCAGCACATATCCCAGAAAAAATGTAAAATTAATCATATACTCTAGTAAATTTAATGTAGCTTGAAGCCGCAGGGAGATGGTTAATTTCTATTAAGTCGGCCTTGTGTCATACACAACTGAACTTCCTACAACATAGAATTATTCATTATTATCAGTAGATTGGAATGTGTGGAAGAATAAATGTATACCTTTTGCATGTTAAAAGAGAAATAAATTAATGGAAAAAAGTAAAATGAATTTGTAGAAGTTAAAAGTTCTAAGAGAAACAGTAAAGAAGTTAAGGGTATCAAGGGTTTGTTGGGGTAACTTGTTGGAAAGAGTTTATGTGTACGTAGGTAGTAACGTAAGTGTGTTTGTATGTATGAGCGTTTGTTGTTAGGTATTAGTGTCTTTGAAGTATTCTCACAGTCTTAAAGGGTTCCGTGCGGTTATCAAGTAGACGGGTGAACGACGAAGAAGAAGAAGAAGGTGAGAGGTGAAATAGAAAGATTGAGACAATAATAATAACGATCGATTGAAGTTTGTCAAAGGAGACGTGTTAATTCCTCATCTTAACCCTCCGACGACTGTCGAGCTTGCTGGTCTTTTATTTCGTTTGGGAATTCACTCTCGGATGTGATTCTGACATTCATTTGGACGATGAACATTTCACATGGAGGTGAGAAATTTTGCAAGTTTTGTATGTGTTAAGGAAAGTTTGTATATTCGAGAAAAATTGTTTATATCTCTCAATGAGTCATGGCTTAGCATTTGAATTTTTAATCCCAGAACTTGTTTTGTTCACTACATGCTAACTTGGCCATCCTCAATATCCCCTCTTCATTAACTAGTTTTTGCAGAAGAACAATATATTATATCAATTTAAATATCATTTAGGAGATTGTATTTCCGACAAATTTGATCTCACATCAGGGAATTTTATCCTCCATATATCTGATACATCATCAATTGTAGGACAATTAAATCAACATTCTTGACCACATTCATGATTTAGGCAAATTTTAATTGACAATCCATGTAGGCTCTATGAAAATAATAAACAAATAATTAAAATTATCAAGACCTTCTTTATTAAAATATTAAGAACGACAATAAACAAAATAAATTATTAGTTTAGCAATAATTTTCTAAAACGCCTATAACAATAAGTCATTAAATACAGCTTAATTTTAAGAACTAAAACGCAATAGTTTAAAACATGAAAATTGTAATTTCATAAAAATATTACAAATATAAAATAAGTTACCTCCCTCACAAAATAAAATATTAAAGTCGGTGTCGCATCCTACGTTTATGCTCAAAATTCGTAACGATTCAAATTGAAGACATTCATGACATTCAACCTCATTACTTTTATCTTAGCAATCAACCCACTGAAGATGAACGTATCTAAGTTTGAAAGCACTTGGCAAAATAAAACGAATAAAAACTGGAGCATAAACAGACAATATAAAAGTATGTATATACGAGGGTAAGTCAAATATTATCCGTACCTCTGCCATTTTTCTCGAAACTTTAATATTCTTGACGAACGCATGATTAATCTAATTGTGACAAAGTTAAAACGATGCCGTTTCTCGATATGGTTTGCTCATAGTATGCTGGCATTTAAGACGGGAAATTGTGAAACATTTTTTTGTTTTGTTTTAAAATCATTGATTATAAAAGTTTACAACTTTTTTAAAATGGTGTTTGCTATTTATTTGCAACAGTCTCGTAAATGTTTTATTATGAGATTTATAATGTCCTTCCTTTCGAGCAGTCAAAAGATTAATCCTGTCAGGAACTCGTGTCTGAAAAGCTTACTGCAGTATATTATTAATAGCCTTATTATTATTTTTTTACTGGTATGTGTTGGTGAATTTCTTGATTGAATTCATTCTGTCGAATGGCTACGAAACCCAGACGTGATCGATTAAGATTATGCATTAGGTCTAAATCCTGTGTCTATTACAAATTGGTTGATATTTTCAGACGAATCAAATAACATCCGTTCAGAACTCAAGGAATCGATGACGGAATGTTTCAAACTTTGGACACTCCAGGTGTTCTCTCTTTCATTGAAATTGACAAAGTGTAGACGAATGTACTCGGAATATTACTCAAACTTTCAGCAAATTACTTTAGCAGAGGTTAATATGCTGAGTTCACGAATGACCTAGCTCAAACAACTGACTCCAGAGGAACAGTGTTGTAATAGACACTATATACAAAAATCAAGCTAGTAATGATTTATTATTACGAAGTGCAATTTCTATGGACATCCTTGCTTCGAACGTTTATGTCGGCATCAGCTCAATCTACACTTATCGTACGTACGGTTCATTGATCCTTGTACCGTTCTACAAGTTCCTGGGCATAACGGTAAACTGAATCCGGCAGCAAGGCCTCTGATTGGGAGGTGGTGAGAAGCATGGAAACCCCTCTTAATTGCTGTTGTTCTGAGGTCCACCCTAACTCGGAGTGGTAGCACCTGTTAGGGTCCCAGCTATAGGCAAATAGTTATCCCAAAACTGTGATCAAAACACTACGAAGGCATAAAAATACACTTTTATAGATATATACATAAAAATAGAGTTTTATAGAAAAATAAAAATTTTTGAAAAAGAATTATTATGATAACACATTTTTGAAGGAAAAATTATTCTCAACAAAACATTTTTGAATACAAAACTAACATTTTCAGATTTAAGATTTTTAAGATTTAAAAACAAAAACATTTCATTAAAATCTGACTAAACCTTCTCACTATAACTCATTCTCTCGTTATAGACGAGAGATGTAACCAATAAAAAGGATGTGCTTAAATGCTGTTGATAAGCATGTGTCTCCCGATGAATACATGTGATTTTCAAAATCATAGAATTCGTGATCGAGGTATATTACTTGACTGGTCGAGGATCAATTGCCACATGTTTTCGCGAGGGGACAGCAAGGTCTGCATGACTGAATGCGACAAAGCCACAGTGGCTTTAAACCTATCATTGAGGGGTAGAGCAGGCTAACAAATTTATTTAATACTTTCGCGAGTAGATCCTGATGTTCATGTTGGACACACACAAAATTTGTTTAGATATGAACACAGAGAGGTGCCAGCTTCTTTGCTGTTTTACCAGGAAGAAAAGGAAATTTACTATATCTATCTATCTATCTATATATATATATATATATATATATATATATATATATATATATATATTATTCATTTCACCCCGAGCAAGGCGGAAACGCCACTGATGAGCAGGGGGTTACATAAATGTAAAAATATTAATTAGAAAAGAGTGAGGAGTACAAACTAGTTAGAAAGGAACAACAGAAAGCTGAGAAAGCAGGTGCGATGACAGATACATAGGTCGAGAGAAAAGAGAGAAAAGGAAGGTTATACAGGAGAGGGGAGAGAGCTAGAGTCCAGTGGTTAGTAGATGAGTATTGACTTTGCATTTAAATTTCTGGAGGTTGTAGCCGTCAGGAAAGCAAGAATACAGGAGCAAGTTCCACAAGCGGGAAGTGCGAGATATAATTTTTAGATGGGTTATTACGCAACCCAGGTTCCTATCATCTGGTATCTACAGCAGATATACAATAACAAATAAATCATTGTAAATCACAAGACACCAGATGGTAGAATCCGGGGTTGCGTCATAACTCCTTTACAAATGAAAAACATTCAAAAGATCCACAATATAATTGTATTGAACACGTTAAAAAATACAGCTGTGTCCTGCTATAGTAGTTAAATAATTATATATATATATATATATATATATATATATATATATATATATATATATATATATTGTGTGTGTATGTGTATTTGTGTAATTATAAACTTTATTTGAGTTAAAATCTTCACTAATTCATGTTTAATTTAAAAAGCAATGAAACTCTATTTTGTTTATTTTTAATTTTCTTCGTCGCCATTTTGAATTGTTTTCATTTCTGATTTCCGATGGGCACTTGTAAATATATATTTTTTATGATTTATCCCTTTCGTTAAACACCAGCCATTTTTAAATTGCTTATTTGTCAGTTAAATATATTCAAAACATCATCAACCCAATACTCGAAACGCTGCATTGAAAAAAATTAAACAGAAAAACTACAAACTAATCTTTGAAAATAGTTTCTTTTCGAAAAAGAAAGGTTTCCAAATATGAAACAGATATTAAAAAAATCATTACATGCAGTGACACACATAAATATTGGATAAATCTTATTTTCTGTTATAATTCTAGTTTATGTTCGCCATTTTGCTTGATATATGGTAAGTAATATCTGGTAAAGTTGTTTTAGTTGTATGTGGAAGGAAAATTAAAAACTCAAGGTTGAATCCATTTTTTTATCAAAGTTCAAAATTACCCAGTACAAAAGTAATGGATACATGACACATTTTTTCAAATTTCCAATCGAAACTTTGTATTTTAAAAGGCTTTAAATATTCAAATTTTTGGTAATATTGGAATGTTATTTCTGACCAATCAGAGAAGCACACAATTGCTTAAAAGATAGTGCTACTAATCATCTGACTCTTTGATGTGCATTCTGCAATTCAAGGATTAAATATAGCAAAAACTAAAGAATTATCCAGAGATAAGCGAGATAAAATCATATATATATATGTGTGTGTGTGTGTGTGTGTATTACTACAACCACGCTCTCTCGTAGACTTACCTGTGACATTTGTGATCATAGTTCAATTAAACAACATTTTTTAGAAAACATATAGGTAATATCAGACATCAGACAGATTTTAGTCAACAGTACAATAATACTCATACATACACACAGTAAAAAGAAACTTCAGATATTGGAGGCCATCTACATTAAATTAAAACAACTCACACTTAATAAAATCACATTTTAAATCTGGTCATAACACAGTACATTCTATTTAAATATATGGTTCTGTCAACATTTTTGAGCTCTCACGTGGTGTGACGTCATAGAACCGCATTACAAATTTACGAATTCCGTTTGCTATTTGGTACCTGGTATCGTTGCTTAGCAAAGTTTTATATCAACACAAGATAAAATCGTCTTTGATGGTGGATGTTTTTATGTTAACGTCCTTTTAACTTCTCTGAAGATGGCTCATGTGAGCCAAAAGCTTAGAACCAACTTAATAAAAACTTATCCAATTTTTTGAGAATTTTTGTCTTTATTTTCACCTGAAATTAAATCCAAAATACGATGTCTAGAACGGCTTATGATTAAACATAATAGACATTCATTGTCTCTTATATTTAACAGTATATGATTAGAAAAATATCTGCTGCCTCGATATACTACATATAAATTGTCGACGTAAAACAACACCCATAGCGGAAACATTGTATTTATTCATGAAATATATAATTTCCGCTCTTAACAAATAACTATCTACGTAATAAGAATTTTTATTCGCAGAAATATTATGTCTAGTGATAACGAAAAATAAAATAACTACAGACTTTCAACAACAATACATGCCATACGTTTATAAGACAATGGGCCGACTTATAGTTGAACTTTTTTTTGTTTCCAGCGAATTAAAAATTACAGGATTTAGCCAACAGCAACCGTAGAAAACGTGAACAAGTTGCCTAAAACTTAGGATGACTCGTTACACAGTTTTATTGACACCCACTAAACATCTAATTGTGGAGCAGGAGTAAATAAAAAATAATAAATCTTGCACTAAGGTTCGTTTTTTAAAGCCTTTTAGTTCCTTTTTTAAGTCATACTAAAGACTGACTATATAAGCAATAAAGATCTGCGGATAAATAACTATTTTAAGAGCTTGCTCACATTGAATGAATGCAATGGTAATTTAGTTTATCATCAAGTGATATGGTCTATGTGCTTCGTAAAATGCATAGAAATGTTCAGGTAGCCTAGCGTTCTTATATGCAAAGAAGCATAAGCCAAGAATTATTTTTTGAATAAAATAATGGAATATATTAGAAATTTGCAAGTGCATTTTCTATGAAAATTTTCTATGTGGCTTTCATTGCATAAAAATTAAAATTATTAAAATTTGTTTTAATTTTTGTTGCTTGTTAACAATGATATTTTTATATTAAAGTTTTCTCACACTTCTTTTTTGTGAAACTTTCTTTCCAGTCGATTTTACATTTTCATTTTTGAAAATAAATGTCACTCGTTATCCTTTTTCTTGTTAATTCATGTTTTTCCGTTGTTCTTGCTTCTTGGTATTTTTTTCATCTTCTATCACACACTAACAGGAATTTGCATTTTAGTAATAAGTATATTGGCTTACAGGGTGTAAAAAGATAAAAAAAAAATGAAAGGAAGGGATTAAAGATAATAAAGAAACATACTGAGATTTTAAATTCTATTTTCGTTGTGACATCTAGAAGAGTTCGTGAAACGAAACTTCATGGATATTTAAGTTATTAAAATTCAATTAGGTTTGAAGGAAAAAATAAATTATATTACTAGATGTGCACACGAGTAACATTTGAACATTTTCAAGTATTGCTCATTCGACGGTGTCTGCACTCATATCGTACTTTTTTTCCTTTTCGAACTATTTTTTTATTGCTTCACTTGGTTTCAGTGATAAACCAACCATTTATGAATTCATTTATTCTACAATTGTCAAGCAAAAGGTACCCCATATAAGCTTCGCCACTGAAAGTGAGATAATTCTAAAGAGATTACCAGATCCCGATTTTTGAAAGGATAAACCTGTCCTGTAATCCCAGTTAATTACATATTTTTATCACATCACACACACACACATATATATATACTTTACTATATATATATATATATATATATATATATATATATATATATATACATACACATATATACTTTACTATATATATATATATATATTATAATTTATATATCGATTACTTACATGTTGTGTGTGTGTGTGTGTGTGTGTGTGTGAAGAGATATGTTTTATTTTCCGAACTCGGTCAAAACATTGTGACCATGTTTCTAGTTGATGTTATTGAGTTAAAAGAAAACAAACAAAACTAAATAGTAAAACCGATTTAAATTCAGATTATTAGTCACTTTTTTACAGTACCTTCAACACATACACATACACACTCACATTCACGCACATCAGTACTTAGGAACACCGAGAAATGGATAATAAAATCAACTGTAAAAGTTACAGCGCATTTCTTACAACTTTCAATTATAACACACGAAAGATTATCCGTGAATACGAACGGATTTTTATCGAAAACAAGTAGACATAATGTTTACAATTAATTTTATCTAACATGACTAAAAGAAATTCCGCTGCCCAAATACACCAGTTTTAATATATATATATATATATATATATATATATATATATATATATATATATATATATGTATATATATATATATATATATAATAACTTTAATAATTATAACAATATTAATAGTAACAAAAATAATTCTGCTAATACTAGTAATAGTTATACTATATTTAAGTTCGTCTTGAAAAACCCACCGACAATGAACTCGGAGGGAAAAGGAGGGGATGTAAAAAAAGAAGCAAAAGAAGTACATGGACAAAAGTCAAATACCCGTAGGAAAGAAAAAACCCCAAGATGAAAACCCTAACACTAAACGCTCAATACAAAGGTAGAGCAACAACGTCAGAAAATCTACGCAAAACCTACGGCTCGTCAGGGGAAAATTGGCTAACAACAACGATTTAAAGTAGCAAATATAGAGGTACTCAAATCCAAGACAAAGAAGACACCAACACACAAGAAAGGAGGAGAAAATCACAGGAAGAGGTATGCTAATTAAGAGATAGACTAATTCAGCAGGCAATTCTTCGTATGTTTGCATTTATGTAACATTTCGGATTTAGAATTGAGTAAATCCTGTACGGGTTCAAAAAATGCAATTGCTAGTTTCTCCTCCCCGCATAAATTACAGGATTTACTACCAGGTTTATATTTCGAGCAATGTTTAAGTATTTCCCATTTCAAAATGGGATCTTTATTCATAGTTTTTTTTAATTTTCCATATAAAAGAGGCTAGAGTTTTACCATGGCTATATTTTTCGTTTTTGAAGGTGCTGGTATGCTTATAAAACCTAATCCTAAAGGTGTCTTGCGTGGCACCTATGTATGTCTTAGGTTGTAAGTCTTCCTCATTTTTGTACACGTTAACCTTATATACCAAGCATGATTGCTGGCATTTGCCATTTAAAGGACAATTGGATTTGACTCTGCAATTGCATGTTATCTTACTGGTTACATTATATATATATATATATATAATTTTATATTTTAGTATATATATATATATATATATATATATATATATATATGCTAAAATTACTCTTCAGCAAAGAACTGAGTTCTTCCGGTGACTGGCGTGTGTATACAGCGCTTGTATATAGCACGCTAAAATTTCCCCTCTCTCATTCCATGCGCCTATGGTTTAGAGAGTAGCGACTCCGACTGACATCAAATCAGTTCGAGTTTTGATCCCTACCAGAAGCAAGTATATTTGTAGCCATACTGATAAGCTGTGATACAGCGAAACAGGCTTGTATGTGGATGACAAATATATATGTATTCTACGGTACAACGTTTCAATGTGATTATCAGAATAAGGTATACTATTTTTTTGGTGAGCTGAATATATGTTTATGTATATTATTCTGCAATAGTAAGCCAAAAAGTATGCACTGAATAGAATTTGCTAAATTTTGTTTCATAAATGTTTTCGTCATATTATGTTAATGGTGTTGTAGCTGTTTGCAGGTAATATGCTTAAATATGTTTATTTTGCTGTGAATTCATTCTTCAAGGGTACAATAAGATTTTAGACTGCTATGGAATTACGGGATATACTTACAGCTTAAATCTTATCGATGTGAAAAAGTGGAATTAGTGAGCATCGTTTAAATTACAACAATGTCTGTAGCTTACACTTCATTTAATGTTCTTGCAAAACATATGAATCTATTTTTTTACCTTTCACACAAGTCTCAAACAATAGCAGTGTAGAGACTGGCCACTGGGCTAGGGTGATAGCCAGTCTGTTATAACGATTCGGAATTCAAATATGAGGAAACGCGAAAGTGAAACTAAATCACTAAATTTTCTTAGAGAAAAATTAATTTACTAATGATAAATGAAAACCTATCTCTGGTGAGCTTGAGAGTCTCTAATGAGTTACTGAAGAGCCAGTGCGAGTCAGTGAAAAGTTATGGTGTCTCCAAAAAAATTTTTGTGCTGATTCAGTCATTCCCATCAAGTTGTGAAATCAAAGTTTTCCTGAACATCCACCATTGCTATATATAGCAATGGGAACAGTCCATTTGTAGTCAAATAGGAGTGGCGCCCTAACAGATTTCCTACGGAATGAGTGGCAATACGAAATTATAATATTTACCGTTTCTTTATTCGGAAACATCCGGATTTCATTGAGCGAACAGCCACCTCTGCAGTAAGTTGATATTTATAAAATGTTTCTCGCGGAACAAATTTGTTTCTCAAGTTCAGTGAAGTCTATCCCTATTTTGATGTAGGCGTTCTTACTAATCGTTTAGCTGAAGTGTTGTGAAAAGTCAACATCTTGATTATGCCATTAATTTCTCTTTCGAGTTACATGTGCTATACTTTTTAGTTTTTGCTCCTACTGAAAGTTCACGTGTGATGTGGTTTCTGCTATCTGGTATTGTTATTTTTTGTGATTCTGTCGCGCCAGTTCACAGGGTTCGTTTTTTACCATGTAATCGCTCAGTGCAGGATGTGTGCTGTGGTGCGGAGAATATCTGGCCGGAACAAAAAAACAGAGGGCCGAGTTCGAATTTTAGTTGAATTCCTTGCATTCACTTTCGCGCAAATACGTTTAGGAAAGGTATTAATCGAGTTCTCCCACCAGTTATGCGTTAAATAGCAAGATATTCTGAATTCTTGGTTGACAACCAGTCTACTGCAGAAAGTAACGGTAGTCTACTGCTGGAAACTCTTCTGTCTAGTCAGTCATGTCTCTTTTGAGACATGATCGTCCAATCGTTTAAAACCTATGGCATTTACCTGACTGAAACATTAAAATCAATTTTTAACAATTGATCTGCAAAAGCGGTTTTATACAGATGGCATTTTAGATATTTATGAACAGGTTTGTCTCCATTTATGACATTGATATGAAAGGCATAATATGACTTGTATATTCAAGAATATAACAAGAAAGGACTAGAAAAAACTGCACGAAAACTGAATGCATGGTCATCAGTAAAAAGGGCAGTCCAAAATGCCAAATACAGGTCGGGGATACCAGAATAAAGCAGGTACAAAAATTTAAATACCTGGGAAACGTTATAACAGAAGACGGAAAGTGCGACACAGAGATCCGAAGGCGAATTGGGATGGCGAAGAAGCATTGCAGAAGTTGAGTAAGTTATTAAGAAACATTACAATTTCGCTAGAAACTAGAAATAGAGTACTGGATTGCTACTTGATGTCCGTCCTTCAATATGGCGGTGAATCCTGGAACATACCATCAAAGATGAAGGAAAACCTTGAAGCAACTGAAATGTGGTTCTACAGAAGGATACTGCGAATATCATGGATCGAGCATGTGATCAATGATGAGGTCTTGGAAATGATGAAACCAAAAAGGAAATTAATACTGAGCATCAGAAAGAGACAGATGACATTCCTGGGACACGCAATGAGGAAGAAGGGCCTGGAGAACCTGATACTAACAGGCCAGATAGAGGGAAAAAGAGACAGGGGAAAGCAACGGATAATATATTTGAAGGACCTAATCAGGTGGATGATAGAACAAGAATTGCACAGTGTAACAGGAAAAGGCGTGCTCAGAGCCACCAGGAATAGGGAAACGTGGAAAGCCATGATCGCCTACGTCCTGAAGAGACAGGTCGCATAGAAGAAGCAGTTCACTCTGTTGAGGTAAATAGTTAAAAAATTAGAAGCGACGTGTAATATTACTGTTACTATAAACTGTTTCAACTTTTCGTTAGGTAAGATATTATTTATTAGTATGCCAGCATAAATATTATGAGCTAACACATTATATTCCATATTAATATATACTCTTAATATATACCATTCAAACAGCTATTTTGGTGCACTAAAGTACTGACCTTGTTACAGACTCATATATGGTTGTTATTTGCGTCAGATAAAATATGTGTCGAAACGAAAACGTATGTTTGTTAAAGGATTTTCAAATCAGTGATTTCCCTGATCTGTTCTGTAGATGTTTGCAATGTCCAATCGGTAGTGTGGAAATACGGTAGAGACGAAATATTATTTGTGGGTGGGGAATCGCGTCAGTGATTTATGGGCTGGAAAATTGAATATATAAAAGTTTTATGGCTATGTCGCCTGATACACCGAATAAATCACAGATCTCTTGAGATTACTCAACAAAATAAATAGGATTTTTTTTCTATTAATGCTTTCTTTCCTGGAAGAAATCATCCACATTATAAGTACTTAAAAAGTTTGTCACACGTCGTAAGAACAAGAAAGACAATATCAGCATATTATGTTCGCTTACTTGATAGAACCAAACACTTGAAAGCAAACTGTTAGCAAACAATCTCTGCTTTTATATGGAGTCCGACAGCTTTTTGACACCAACTTTGCTCAAGTATTTGGGATGACTACAAACGACAATAAACTGCATGCATTGACATGGCTCATCTGAAGACTTTGCAATAATGGATCTTCTGCTCCGAAAGTATCAGTCTTATTATATATGTATTCACAGAAGCAGCTGGCCTGCCATATTCGAGGTCGTTTTGTTCTTTCGCTAGAAAAAGGTCGTTTTCTTCTTTCGCTAGAAAAAAATTCTTAACTCTATTGAACCTTACCTTTTTGTGATTACACCAAGAGCTGCCTTTCTTAAGCTTTCAAAAACCGCCCTTAAATTTTTTTCTTCCAAATAAAAAAAATTCTATGAAAGTAAAATGACTATATGCCGAGCTTGATAATTGGCGGACTGGAGTAAGAAATGACTCGTCCATTTTAATGCTTCCAAAACGAAGCTGCTATCTATTAACCATCACAGACAATCGCTCTCACCCCCACCCCATTAATATGGATCAGGCTAGTCTACCTGAAAGCAAAACACTGCGCTTTCTCGGGTTAACTCTCACAACAGACCTCAAGTGGAAGGACTATAGAGAATCCATAGCTAAATTCGCTTCTAAGAATGACGGTTCTCTGTGTAGGGCCAGGAATTTTTTTCCGTCTGAAACATTCCTGCACATATATAAATCTACCATCCACCAGTGCATTGAATACTGCAGCCATATCTGGTCGGGTGCTCCTGCTATGAACCCAGGAGTCCTTGACAAAATCCATCGGAGAATCTGTAATGTGAATGATCCCGTCCTGGCAGCTCAGATACAGTCATTTTCTCACAGGCGCAATGTGCCTTCAATATTTGCATTGCTTTCTGCTGTAGACTGGTTGCCTGCCAAGGCTATAGAACCCAGTCTGTCCTGTTATTTAACCCATAACTGGAAGGAAGAGACGGATCCTTTCCAAAGGGGAGTTGTGCGTAAGTGAATGCAGGGAATTCAACTGCACCACAACGCACATCCTGGATACATAAGGATTAAAACCTTTGAAATTTCGACCGACCCTTGTTTAGAACATAAATCGTCGGTAATACAAAACTGAATAGCTAATTAGATTTTTTATTAGCGACCGAATTTAAAATATAAGGATAGTTTGAGTGGAAAAAAACATATCCAAATTATCCTCCTGGAGTTTCTCTGCATTACAAAAGGCACGGAACAGATTCCACTTGGTTATACTGAAATATGTTATTCTTAATATGCAGAGACCTCCCCAGTGCATGCAATGAGAATTAAACATGAAATTGGCATTTTTTGGACAAGGTATATATATATATATATATATATATATATATATATATAATGTGTGTGTGCTTCGATAAGTGTGTTTATAATATGTATGTATAAGCATGTTTATATATGTATGTGTGTGTTTACATATATATATATATTTACATAAAGAATCACAAGGTAGCCAAAGCCTACCGCGGTTTCACACAACGGCTCGTCAGGGCGAAGGCAAACCAAAGATTAACCAAATAAATAGACACCACCAAGACAAAGACTAACGAACCAGACCACAAACCAAGTGGGGTTAAAGGAAAAAAAAAAAAAACGATCTACGCTAACACCCTAAGCAAGAAATTTAATTTTATGGAATTTACATTTATTCAGTATTTCTGTTTTAGCATTAATTAGGTTATGGGCAGCTTCGAACCTAGCTATCGCTAATTTCTCCTCACCACATAAACTACAGAATTTACTGCCCTTGTTGTAATCGGGACATTTTTTTATTATTTCCCATTTCAATATGGGGTCTCTTTTAGTTTTAGTTTTTATGTCCCATACGTAATTAGATAAGGTCGTACTGTGTTTATACCTCTCATTTTTAAAGGAGGTTTTATGGTTATAAAACCTAATTTTAAAATAATCATGTGTAGCCCCTATGTATGTTTTAGGGTTTTTATCATTCTCATTTTTATAAACTCTAACCCTATAGACTACGTTAACTTGATTACAGTTACCTCTAATAGGGCATTCGGTTTTTATTCTACAATTACAATTATTCTTATTAGTGTTAGTAGTGCTAGTAATATTAGAACTATTTTTCAATTTACTTTTATTGGTATTATTAATTATTTTGCCAATGTTTGGCAAACAAGAGTAACTGAGTTTAATTGTGTTCCTATTAAATATTTTTTTAAGTTTGCTGTCATGGCTAAAATGTTTATCTATAAGGTTAAAAAACATTTTACCTATTTTAGATTTAACTTCCTTATTATAGGGGGGGTTAAACCATATAATGTTTCTGGATCTATTGTTATTTTTGCTTCTAATGTTATTTTGGTTTAAAAATTTTAGGGTTTGTGAATGTCCACTTTTTATTAGTGCAGTCTGGTAAATCTTCTTATACTTTTCAAAGATTTCACTATTAGAAGAGTTAGTGGACAATCTAAATGATATTCCATTAGGAATGCTCTTAAGAATATGGGTTGGGTGGTTAGAACTTTTATTAACATAATTGGGGATGTAGTTATTTTTAATGTAAGGTGTTATATATCCATTATTTAAATTTAATGTTATATCCAAATAGTTAACGATCTTAATGTTATATTCTATTTCAATATCTAAACCGTAAGATTTGAAAAATTTTTGTACCTCCTTTCTAATTTTATCACCTATTCTAGGTGTACATTTATCTACTATAATTAATCCATTGTCCCGGTATAAACCGTGATTATGGAAATCTATAATGGCGTTAAGTTTATGAAGCAGTAAACAACCGATCAGCTCCGCCACCTACGCCCCATCATATGCCCCCATAGGATTATCAAATCCCTGGGCATCAGTTTTTTTTACCCATATCTCATCATTGTAATATAATAGGGTTTTACGGCAGCGCCAAATTATCTCTAATCTGCCTCATTTATATCATTATATTCTTTAGCTAACGATAAGGCCTCCGAAAGTAGCTCAGCAGTTATAGAGGGGTAGTAGTCTTTAATGTCGTATTTAACAAATGCAGAGTTCTTATTAATTTTTAGGGATTTAAACCACTTAATACAATCTCCAGTTGATTTCCACTGGTTAATATTGAGGAACATACGTAAGTTGTTACAAATATTTTGGATAATAATTTTACTTATTTTTCCGAGCTCTGTCTTAGTGGGGTTGAGAAGTCTGAATTCGGAGTGGTTAGGGAACGAACTTTTATCATCTTTGACCGTAAGAAAACAATTTCTTAGGGTTAATTTTCCACCCTATTATGTAGATTGAATTTAGCTACCAATGACGTAGCTTCCTTATTCTAATTAGAAATAATATCCGGCGCTATTTTTTTGTAATGTTTGGTCACAGAATTTTTTAATTCACTGGTATATTGTGCTTTATGTATCGAATATAAATTACTCGACTTATCACCTTTAATGTAAATATTACTGTTATTATTACACGACTTTAAAGTGTTCTTAAGTTGTTGCTGAAAAGTATTTTGCCCTATATTCCTATATTTAACTTTCCTAATAATTCCAATAAGGTCCTTTTCGAAACTTTCCAACTCCTTACAATAAGGCGGGTGCTTATAAGTTTTAAATCCATAATCTTTATAATCTTCCTTAGCGTTTAAACTATGTAAAAAAAAGAAGGCTCTCCATCTTAATCTACTTATGAAAGTTTCGATTTTATGGAGTAAATTTAATTCATAAAAGTGTTTTTTAGGGACTGGTATGTCTTTGAGCGAACAGTCTAATTTTATTTGTTCCATTGCAGTATGGTAAACAGTGCTCGATGGGTAAACCCAGAGCTTATAATATTCAAAATAATAACTAAACAGACTCTGTAAGTATCTCTATATATATATATACATGTACATATATGAGCATATGTGTGAATATGCATGTACATGTGTGTTTATATATATATATATATATATATATATATATATATATACATGTGTGTTTACATATATATATATATATATATATATATATATATATTTGTGTTTGTATATAAATACAAGCCTATATTTATATAGGCTTGTATTTAGATAAATATGTGTCTATATATATATGTGTGTGAGAGTGTGTATATTAATGTGTATATATGAATCTGTGTATACATATATATATATATATGTGTGTGTGTGTGTGTGTGTGTGTGTGTGTGTGTGTGTAGGTGCAATTATAGATAGATAGATATAAACTTATTTATAAATGGAACTTTGTCTCTGTGTGTGTGTGTGTGTCTATCTGTGTATCCGTTACCTATAGTCTCCGAAACGGGTGAACCGATTTACTTGAAAATTTACACAGTTGTACTATAAGTGTCTGCGAGTGTTGTTAGCTTGATTTTCTGTCGAGGTACCCCCGATAAATATCGAAAATCGATAATCGAATACATCGGGTTATAGAAGGAATGGTCCGATTTTAATCCAATTTGATACACTCATAGACAAAAGTTTCAAGGTTGCAGTTCTTAAAATAGTGCAGAAAATCGATAATATATATATATATATAAATCGATACCAGGAAATCAAAATTTGACTTACTTCCATTCATTTTTCTTTCAGTCTACGGTTTCGCTTTAACGGGAAACTTTTTAGTCTTTCGTGTCAATGTCCAAAGAGTCTGAGCTCCAGAACCATGGATTAGTTTTAAAGCTTTCATTACACCCGAGCAACGCCGGGATGTACTGGTAGTAGATATATATATATATATATATATATATATATATATATATATAGAGAGAGAGAGAGAGAGAGAGAGAAAATATTTACTTGAAAAGTTTGTCGCGTAGCATTTTGATCTGCCGTTATGTTCAAGGTTCTCCTGTTGCATTATCTTTAAGCAATTTTTACTTAATCTCTCAATACTTTTAGATTATCGAGCACATATTCGTTTTTCGTTTGTTTGTTTTTTGTTTTTTTTTTGTCAAATTTAAATATCACTATGGACGTAATTTTCCGGAAATTTTTATTTCGATGACTTTCATTCCCTGATTCTGATAAATGATCTTTAATTATTATTTTCCTTAAAACAATTTTATACTGATAAACAATTTTATACTGATATACGACATGAATATAATTTTGACTATTCGAATTCATAATATTAAAAAAAAAACACGAAAATTAACTTAATTAAATTTATAATTTGTGTATAGATCGCTTGGAATTATGAGACGGCATTGAATGAGTAAATAAATTTCAGGAGAGAAATGTATAAAACGCAGCTGACTTTACTGCAAGAAAATAATCAAAATCTCGCGAAAATGTAGGGAAAAGATTTGCCGCTTTTGTGTTTTATAAGCATTACAAACCCATTTATGCAAATAATTGCTTATTCGAAAATGTTGCTAAAGCTGTTTATTGGAAAATAGTCAGTAATTGCCTTTCAATAAAATTTGTTGTTTTTATTCTTATTTAGATATGTTGTAACATTTTGTATTTTTCCCTCTCGGAAACGAAATAATTTTTTCACACTTGAATGATTTCCAAACACACATAGATGTCTAGACCCAATGAAATCTGGAGACGGAACGATAAGTGTGATAAAGTAATATTGTGAAATATTTATTTCCCTTTGTTGCTGTATACCAATCGATAGATATTATCTCTCTTATAAACAAATAAATCCAATTTCCCACCCTAGAAATTGTCCGTTCTGAATCCTACAAAAATCAGACTGATTTCTATTAACATATAAAAACCGAGTTTATTTTTTCCGGGAATTTGGATGAAAATTCATACTTCGTAGACACAAAGAATTACCGATCTTTTTTACTTCTAGTATTTTCTTCCTAGTAAATGCAGCACTCGGCTTCTCTGGCAATCAGACATCTCACCGCCCAATGCGTATTTGCATTACTCGAGCGGTATAAACGGGGACGTCGCAGGATGAAATCAAAAAATTGGCTAGTTCCTTCGTCTCCCGTTTAAAGACCGTGGGGTCGCTTTCGTAACGACCGCGAGCAGTTGTGTAACAAAGTAACTTTCCGCAAAGATGAAATACAGACTTGTAGCAAGAAAAATGTGGATCTTCAGAAGGATGCTGTGAATACCATGGACCACCACGTGTGCAACGACAAGGTTTTAAAGAAAATAGAAAAACAATTTTATCAGAAAGCCACAGTTGAAGTATCTGGTGCACCTCATGAGAAGGGTGGGACTGGAAATTCTCATGCTCTCAGAACAGAGCAAGAGGAACAGGAAACAATGCATGCTTAATAAGCTTGTATAAATGGATGGCGTAACATTGTTATCTATCGCTTCAGATACAAACTCAATAATAACTCTTTATATATATATATATAATTTTTAAATTAATATATATATAAATCCAGTGAATACAGAACGAAGAAAGAATTCTTACAACGTTCAAAACATTAATTTAAAACAGTGCTCGATATATAATATATAGAGCTGTGAATATATATATATATATATATATATATATATATATGCGCGGATTTTAATGCAAACTGGTTTCCTGTTTTGGCAAGACGAACTCGTTTTTCCATCTGAAGTTGTTGGAGACGCTGTTTATCAGATCCAGGCAGCTTTCACTTTGTAAACAAAGAGAGTGTTTGCTTGGGCTTGTTTGGTGGGTCTCTATTTTTTTTTTACATCTGATAACTTTTTATTACATTTCAATTTTTTTCTATCCCTTCCGTTCATTCATTTCACGCATAACAGATATCATTTTCTCATAATTTTCCCCGTTTACAGTTCTGAAGAGTGGCGACGAAACCGGTCAACTGGTGTTTTATTTTAAAATTTGGCATGGCCGATTATATAATATTATATAAATTGATATTTATAAAAATTTTGTCACTTAACGTATTGATGTGATTTTCACCATCATGACTACGGGGATTCGTTGGTGTATATGTCCGTAAACTCTTCAACGAATTCCAGTGCCGTGATACTGAAGATAAAAACAATCAGCTTATTATGTAAGTTTATTAATTAGATTATTTCTATTATTGCTCAGTCTTCGATATTGAACATTTTCTCTCAAGGACTGCTTGCCTTAAATATTTAAATCTGCTAACATATTTGTCATTTTGCTTTTTCCGACATTCATATAGCTTTTCATATCTGTTAGAATTTAAATCTGCACAATCCGAGTAGATCTTTGCTTTTTTATTTTCGCTATTAGTTTTTCTACCGCATCATTGCTTTGCCATGGTCGGTATTATTACGCATTGTCCTGGTCATATTTATACTGACTAGAATTATAGGGTTAATGTATTCTCGATGCATTTCGATGAATTCTTCCCTCCCCTGATTATTTGATAACTGGAAACTGTAGTCAGTTGAATGACGGTGAACTACCAATACGTTTAATATTTCCTCATTATGCTTACCTATGGAAATATCTTAAGATAATTTATTTCAAACTCTACAGAATATATCTTGCGGAACCCTGCACTCAAACTTGGAAATCTTCTGTAATTTCTTGCCGTAACGTACTCTGGTGAATTTGTTCATTCTTGAATTATCCTCCACTTCTTTCATTACCTCTTTTGACCAATCAGTAGAGGCTATAACCGCTTAAGCGTCTAAGATCACTCGGCCTTTTTTTAAAGATAAACCATATGACATGTTTCCCTAGGATAACCACCGAGGTTTTAAGGGTTATTATTGCATTTGTCTCTGAAGCGTTAGATGACAATGGTAAAGCTCAATGTGTCGTTTTATATATCTCTACAACAAGTGAAGAAATTTAAATACCCGGTAAGTGTTGTGACAGAGGGTGGAAGGTGCGACATTGACATCCAAAGATGCATTGTCATGGCCAAGGACGCAT
Source organism: Ascarosepion bandense (assembly GCA_037127315.1). Classification (NCBI taxonomy): domain Eukaryota; kingdom Metazoa; phylum Mollusca; class Cephalopoda; order Sepiida; family Sepiidae; genus Ascarosepion; species Ascarosepion bandense. The sequence continues at coordinate 386,524 of JBBBDQ010001742.1, read as the reverse complement.
TTCAGAAGTTAACCAAAGTACTAAAATCTCATTGGAAACGAAGGAAAGAGTGCTGGGTTGCTATGTGGTATCGGTCCTTCTGTATGAAATTATATGTTGGTCGATCTCTTCAAGGATATAGGAGAGGCTAAAGGCAGCAGAAATGTGATTTTAAAGAAGGATCATGAGGATACCATGCACAAAGCAACGATAAGGTGTTGTTGAGAATGCGAACGAGAAAATTCATACTTAACATCAAGGAGAGAAAGATTAAGTTCCTAAGACACGTAAGAAGAAGCAGAACCTGGAGAATTTAATACTCACAGGACGGACAGAAGGAAAGCGAGGCAGATAAAAAGCAGCGCATGATGTACTTCATAAGAGTGAGTAAATGGATGGCGGAACGGCATTTGGAAATGATACCAAGAGAAAATATATTGAGAGCGACAAGTAACAGAGCCAAGTGGAAGTCTACGCCCTCAAGAAACATGGTACATGAAGAAGAAGGTATTTCATAAGCTTTGAAAATCGAGAATTCTTCCAAAGCTCAAACGTTATTGCCCCAGACACCTTTTTGCGTTAGAACCTCCTCCTCTGACTGTTCGTTCACTCTTTTCTTATTATTTTCAATTGGAGTAGATAAACTAAACTATCGCCCAGTTCAGACTCCATCCACGTCTATTGAACAGGTGAAGAGGCTCATGTTTAGGATGTGGTTTCCGGCTTTTTCTTTTTCCAATCTTTTTCTCGAGACTTTTGTGAAAATCAAATGGTGGATCCTAATCTGGCATCTCGACTTCAGTTACGTTTCACAGGGCGAGACATTTCTTATCTGTCATTTCTGTGTCAATTTTTCTAAAGAGCTTATCACTCATAATACATCGACCGTATGAAATTTAGCTTATCACTAGATTGTCTAAGAAGACTCATGATTTTACCGTCAGAATAGCTACATTTAACCATAAGATTAACTCTAATAGTTTATGTTCAAGCAAATATCATATAAGGAACACTCTTGCGATTTCTTTCTTTCTTGCCACTTACGCCTAACTTACGCCATTTTCTCAGAGCATTTCCGTGAATAGTTTTCCTCTCTTGATCATACTGGAATTTCTTAAGTCGAAATTCTGGTCAGATGTTTCACTGTGAACTATTCATTCATTTAAAGTTTTGTCAGGCAGCATATCTCTGCATTTGTAATAAAGAAATATGCTCTTGAACTGTTTCCTCTTCTCTCCATGTTCCACAAAATATCACTTGTTCTTTATACCTTTGCTACCTACGAATGTCAAACATTTAAATGCAACGTCACTTGCGATGTGCGGTCCTTTTGAATTATGTTCTTTTATTTTAAATTCTCCTTATTGCCATATTTTTATTCACTTTCACCCTCAGTATCACGTTCAACCTTGGTATGACAATAAACTACATCCGGCTGCAATCGAGCGATTGGGGTCTTAAGAAGCATGAAACCATATCTTAACGGCAGTCGTTAACAGGTTCTGCCTGATGCGAGATGGTAGCAATTGTTCGGGTCCCAAATATGAGCAAATAACTCTGAAACAAATATTAACAAAACATTTTTATAAGAAAATTATAACCATTACATTTTTATAGAAAAATAACACTCAGTGCAACACTATAAAAAGAAATATAAAAACGTTTTTATAGTAAAATTACCAACAATACATTTTATGATCTACAAATTATATATAAAAAAACATACCTTCACTCTGAAAGTGTAAATAAAAAATATATGTGGTTGAAAGCGTAAAACTACGTAAAATATGATATAAAATAATCAATAGCGGTTGATATAAAAATTACTATCATGAGAGGTCTTAGTAGCATTATCGACTTTCTTTTGTTTTTTTTTAATCATCTCACCCCAAGCAAGACATTCCACTGCCACTATTGCGCATGGGGCTACATATGGGAAGGTAAAGAGAAGGAGTGGTTAGACATAGGGAATGTCAAGAGGAAGGTGACAGTTGAGTAAGGATACCGAGGATGAGGGTTGGGCAGATGGGAAGAGTGTTTGATAGAATGGGATCAGGTTAGTGTGTTAGGAGGTGTCTATTGACCTTACATTTAAACTCCTGGAGATTGTAGCCGTCGGGGAAGCAAGCCTGCGGAAGGGAATTCCACAGGCGGGAAGTGCGACGAAAGAAGCTGTTGGAGTAAAAATTGCGGTTACAGTTCATAGGGTTCACTGTAAAAGGGTGGGACCGAGTTGCCAATCTAGTATCTCGTGCAAATTCACATCTAGGGGGCACCAGTGATTTAAGATCGTGTGTTCAGAAATATATGTATATATACATATATATCTAGTATCTCGTGCAAATTCGTATTTAGGGGGCACCAGTGATCTAAGTTCATTCTTGGGTTAAAATGATTTAAAAAAGGCTCTTATTAACAATTTCGCTTTGGTATCCATTCCAAATGCCGTTACTTTACTCAGGCACATGATCTTCTCTTGGAGGTTGCCCCTACATGCCTTCCAGTCTTTTTCTTTCTTTCGATAGGCCCTTTGAATCACAAATTCTCTATTACTTTCTTTCGAAATATATGTCCAAGAATCTTCAGCTGCTGATTTTGAGTATTTCAGTAAACAAAAGAAATTCAACATTCAAATCTGACTCACTGATTTTGTTAGAAAAAATTCAAATAATCTTTAATTACAAAAAAAAAAGAAAATAAATGAATAAATATAAAATTCGTTTCACGGACCCTTTTCGCGAGCCGACGTGAATTTTGTTTATCGTCTAATGGGAAGCCCAGAATTAAATCCCGGCGTGAATTCCCAAATGACCCAATTTTCTTGAAAATTTACACAGTTGTACTATAAGCGTCTGCGAGTGTTCTTAGCTAGGTTTTGTGTCGAGGTACCCCCGATAAATATCGAAAATCGATAATCCTACAAAATCGGGTTATAGAAGAAGTGGTCCAATTTTATCAAATTTGATACACTCATAGACAAAGACAAAAGAAAAGATATTCAGAAGTTTCAAGGTTGCAGTTCTTACAATAGAGCAGAAAATTTGATATCGATACCAGGAAATCAAAATTTGACTTAAATCTATTCATTTTTCTTTCAGTTTACTGTTTCGCTTTAACTGGAAACAACTATTGCATTTTAGTCTTTCGTGCCAACGTCCAAAGAGTCTGCGCTCCAAGACCATGGATTAGTTTTAAAGCTTTCATTACACCAGAAAAACGCCGGGCTATACTGCTAGTCATATATATGGGAAGGTTAGTATTAAATGGTTTCGATTCTCTATAACCACTTTAACTGGAACCTTCTTCAGGTGATTGGAATTTTGAACTAAACCATTTATTTGATAGTTCTCGTTGTACATGTAATGCCACTTCCCGTTTTCTTCATTTAACTCAAATCTCTTTTCTTCATTTAGATGGGGAGAAAGATTTATAAAATGTAGTCTAGCTTTGACACAGATATGGGAATTACATTTATTATTGAACACACCATCCACTATCAATGATCTGGAAAGGCAATGCGCTTACTAGTATTCTTCATCAATGTCCTAACATTCTATTCAATACATTTTTACTTTTCATTATAATCTTTTACTCCAAGGCAGTACTGTTACTAGTCCGCAAGGGCTTATATGAAAGAAGAGAAAAAAAGAAAAAATGACACGGTACAGGGGGCGTTGATGGAAATGTATAAGAGAAATATGGGAATCAAGGAAATAAAAGATAGCGGTTAACGTTGCATTTAAACTCTTGGAGATTGTAGTTATCAGGGGAGCAAGTTTTAAGAGCAAAAACACTGCACAATCTGGTTGTTGCCGGAGGGAAGATTCTAGATAAATAAACATGAATCAGAGAGAATTGCTGACTGCTGATGCAGATGTCGTCGGTCATAAAGAAGCGATCCTCCAGCAATTAATAACATTAGCTCATTTAAAAAATTATTCTCCCCGAAATATTACCACGTGAAATATTATTTCTTCGTAAAATCCTCTTCCTTCCTAAAAGTATTTTAATTCTCCAGGCCTCAGAAAAAACATGTGGTATATAGTATGAGTTTTTCCTCATCTATAAGTTACAACTTAACACAACAATCCAAACTGGTATTCTGTGATTGTTTCTAAGCAGAGAAAGTCGGCAATAAAACGAATCTTTTCGCCCTAAGCAAGGCATTTTACTGCCACTGTTTCCTTCTCCATAGGAGGAAAGTTATGAGAAAGAGTGACAGGTCATAGGGGGTGTCAGGAAGTGGATAAGAGAAGGATGAGAATACAGATGAGAGTGGAGGGGACGGAGAAAGAAGCATGACAGAGAGGATGCAGGTTAGTGAGATATGAGATGACTTTACATTTAAATTCTTGGAGGTTATAGCTCTCGGCAAAACAAGTAAATAGAAGGGAATTCCACATGAATGCAGAGTAACATATTTTTATTACGTTAAAGCTCGCAATAAAATTAAATTTCATTCTTAATGTCCCATAAGGAGTTGATATGCTATTAAACAAACAAATCACTCAAGAAGTCCATCAGTCAGTCAGTTAAGTGATATACGTGATACACGCTTGGGCGATCATGTCTCGAAAGAGACATGACTGACTGGGCAGAATATTATCCCGCAGTAGGTTGCCATTGTTTTCTGCTGTAGACTGGTTGCCGACCAAGGCTATAGAATTCAATCTGTCCTGCTATTTAACCCATAGCTGGAAGGAAGAGACGGATTAATACCTTTCCCAAGGGTATCTGCGCGTAAGTGAATACAATGGATTCAACTGGAATTCGAATATCGGATCCCCGATTTCTCGTTCCGAGCCGATATCCACTGTACCACAACGCACATCCATACGTAATTAAAAAAAAAATTAATGCAATGAACATTTTTGTGACCATGTCCCATTAAAACACGTATTTTTTTCTTTCTCTAAAGTTAAGCAACTTTTAGCCTTGTCAGTATTCAGATGGACAACCGCTAGGTTATACCAGATACTTGATGATACGCGACATGACTAGCAAGTCGGGGATGTTTTCAATCTTTCTATTTATATTGACTAACACCTTGAAATATAGATTGTCTGACCGGAAGTCTTGCCTGGATTTAGTTCAGAATGAGGAGAAATATGTCAGAATCTGTAGTCAAAAGATATGACAGTCCTGGCTTCATTCTGAGACAAATATTGAACGATATATTTTAGTCGAAAAACTATGCTTGACTTGATGGCGGGGCTTGAAAGACACAGGCGGCTATCCTATAAATGGTGCCTCCCTCTGAGGGGATCAGTCAGTCAAGTGCCATACGTGATACACTCTTGAGGCGATCATGTCTCGAAAGAAACATAACTGACTGGGCAGAATGTTATTCCGCAGTAGGTTGTCATTGCTTTCTGCGGTAGACTGGTTGCCGACCAAGGCTATAGTACCCAATCTTTCCTGTTATTTACCCCATAACTGGAGGGAAGAAACGGATTAATACCTTTCCCAAGGGTATTTGCGCGTAAGTGAACGCAATGGATTCAACTGGTATTTGAACTCGGCAGAGGGGATACACGAAAATAAAACAGATATTTTAATGATTTGTCTTTAAAAAGATTTCTGAACCATAATATACATGATCTGAACATGTAAGCAACAACGAGGTTTCGAAGAGAAATGAAGCTTATATTTTAACATCAGGAAAGAAACAGATAAAGTTTCCGGGGGGATAATAAGGAAGAAGGGTTTAGAAATCTTGATTCTCGCGGGATATAATTGAGGTAAAGAAATGAAGAAATATGTTCGCCATATCCTGAAAGGATACGACACATAAAAGAACTGATACTATAGATGCTGATTTCGACTTTCATCCTTCTCACGTAATTCCAGGTAATCTTTATATCTGCTCGTCAGTTCACTACCATACGTGATAAACACTTTCGATCCATGACTGTCTATGCAAAAGATTTTCTCGACATTTCATTCTGTGGTAAACTGGTTGCCAACCGAGTCAATAGAATCCAATCTTTCCAAATATGTATCATATACCTGGAAGGAGAAGAGAAAGGGTTAATAACTTTCAGAAGTGTATGTGAATGCAAGGAATTCAACTGAAATTCGAAATCTGCTTTCCGATTTCTCATTCCGGACTAATATCTATTGCATCACAATACACATCAATATCTTTTTATATTAGTAGATAAATTGTATCCTTTTTTATTGGTGTGTAAACTGGAATTACTTTTACGTTTTGAGTGTAAATCAAAACCTTATCTTTTTAGCTGTAAGTTTAACCAGGCTTTTTATTTTTTCTATCTTTTCTGTGTTGTAATGGATAACAGCTCGGAATGAAAAATCAGAGAGAAGAGTTTGGATTTTTATCGGCTTCATTATATTCACTTACGCCTAAACACCCTTGGAAAAGATATGGATTTATCTCTTCCTCCAAGTGTACTAGGGATTATGTATATAAAATTGTTGATATTCTAAAATAATAATATCAGTGCAATATACCCGAACAAAATTCTACGTTACTTTATTTCATTGTGTCGTCCCAAACAATTTTCCATACTAGAATTCTACTATTCAACCGTTCATTGAATATTACATCAAGCACCAGTTGGAATGTTTCTGTTTCCTATCTCGAAATTATTCTGATTTCTCTCTCCTACACACACACACTCTCTCTCTCTCTCTCTATATATATATATATATATATATATATAAAAACTTTAGATCATTTTTACCTCGCCTCCTCCTGGCTATCGGACGCATGCTCTGTAGTCTCTCTTTCCCCCTCTCTCTCTCTCTCTCTCTCTCTCTCTCTCTCTCTCTCTCTCTCTCGTTATCACTTCGTGTTCTTGCTTCTTAACAAGCAGTTGTATCTAAAAAAGAGTTGAATTCTATTTTGGCATTATTGTGTTTCGGGATTTTCACTCGACTTCCGGTCAGGTTTTCTGAATGGAAAGTTAGCTCTATCACTCCTTTTTTTTCTTCTTAATGTTACTAATTTAAGTAAGGAAATATATATTGCTACTTACTTTTACGGTACATTTGTCACTCCGCATAGAGCAGAGGTTCTATTTAAGAAAAAATATGTTTTTCCACCAGTTAAAAAATGAGTCGGCCGTTTTTTGGGCAGCCAAATGGTTGTTTAGTTCGTCTTTACATGGTCTTTTCTCTAAACTTGCTAGAGAAGTTTCTGTATATTATTTTGGCTTTTAAGGATACCCGCGATATAAAAGGGTTGAGGCATTATTTATTTATTGAACTTCTTAGTAATGTCGTTATATTAAAAAATGTAAGGGTAGCTTTTCTTTGACTGTAGGTCATTTATCCTCCTCTCCCCCTGGCTATCGGACGCATGCTCATAGCCTCTCTTTCCCTCTCTTTCTTTCCCTTTCCCACACTTCGAGTTCAGGGTTCTTAACAAGAAGATGACCCGCCTACAGTATCTAAAAAAAGAGTTGAATTGTATTTTGGCATTATTGTGTTTCGGAATGTTCACTTGACTTCAGGTCAGGTTTTCTAAGTTATAAGTTAGCACGATCACTCCTTTTTTTCTTCTTAATGTTACTAATTTAAGTAAGGAAATGTATATTGCTACTTACTTTTACGATACATTTGTCTCTCCCCATAGAGCATAGGTTCTATTTAAGAAAAAATATGTTTTTCCACCAGTTAAAAAATGAGTCGGCCGTTTTTTGGGCAGCCAAATGGTTGTTTAGTTCGTCTTTACATGGTCTTTTCTCTAAACTTGCTAGAGAATGTTCTGTAAATTATTTTGGGTTTGAAGGATCCTCTCGATTTATACTGTTTAAACTTTTTTTTAAATTGAAGTAGATAGTACCTACTATCGCCCGGTTTCACACTCCACCCTCTTCTTTTGAACAGGAGAAGAGGTGATCGCCTTGTTTCTTGTTTAGGAAGGGGTTCTCGGTTCTTTTCTCTTCTCCTCCTGTTTTAGTGTTAGTGCAGTCGCCAGCTCTTTGCAGTATTTGAGTATGGTAGCAACGTCTCTTTATTCTGGCGGTACTGGGTTGGCAGTTTCCTCGTTGCTGCTTCTGACTAGTTGTTAGATGTCTGAACTCTTGTGTAGCATCTTGAGCGGCTGCTCTGATCAGCAGTCGAATAATATCGGGGTTCCTGTGGTGCCATATCGCGCATGGACGGGCGTCCCTGCATGAACCTCCGGTGGGCAACCCCGAGGCTACATTTTGCTGCAGACCATGAATTTTTCAATCACCCAATCTCTTACGCAAGTAGTGGATTTCCCCACGCGTTTCTCCAATAACCCTACTGGAATGAACTCGCTACTAGAGCTCTGCTTTACTTCCATCCCAGATTCTTGCACTGGCAAACAGCTCTTAACATCTCATTCAATTCCCACTCTACCCAAGAAGCCCAGACCAGCGGAATATCCTACTGCTGCCAAAGAGCAGACTGGGACTCGTTCCCCGACTTCCTGTGTGACGTCCCTTGGAACAAAGTTTTTAATCTTCCCATTGAAGACTGTGCATCCGAGGTGTCCTCTTGGGTTAAGGCTGGCATCGATGCCTTCATCCCAGCCAGGAAATTTCAGCTTAAATCCCATTCCTCCCCCTGGTTCTCGCCCGCTTGCTTGGCCACCATTTCCAACAAAAATAACTTCTTCCGGCTCTATCGAAGCCATGTGTCGGACCAAAACAGGCGCTTTTTCGCCTCAGCTCGTAATAAGTGCAAAAAGATACTTAACGATGCTAAGATATTGTTTGGTGCCAGAATGAAGCAACGCATAGCATCCTGTAAGTTCGCTGCCAAAGACTACTGGCGACTCTGTAAAAGCGTGCTTAACAAGAGTAAAACCTGAATACCCCCACTAATCAATGGACTTGAGGTCCTCACCTCCTCAACGGAGAAGGCTAGTGCTTTACTCGCGGATTCTTCACCAATTCGAGACTAGATTCGTCTGGAGTATCTACACTCATCTTCCCACCTAGAACTGAGGCTAAACTGAATAACATCCACATTACCCATTCGCTGGTCTCTAGCATAATCTAAAAACTTGACCCTCACAAAGCGAGCGGAGGGGACGGAATCCCAATCATAGTTATGAAGAAATGTGCCCCTGAACTCTCCTCTGTTCTCTTTAATCTCTACAACTTCTGTCTATATGCTTCTTGCTTTCCTGCCTGTTAGAAGTCTTCCCCTGTAGTTCCTATATTTAAGAATACTGGCGATCACCCCGCTAATTACTACCCTATCAACCTCCTTCCGATCTTTGTCAAAGTGTTCGAAGCCATTATCAACGCCGAAATGGTTCAGGATCTCACAGCCCACAGGCTCCTCTCGGCCAAACAGTATGGTTTCCGCTTCACCAGGTCTAATGCTGATATGCTAACGACCATCACTGAGTATATATACCAGACCCTCGACAAGAATCGCGAAGTTCGAACCGTTGACTTGGATATCTCCAAAGCGTTCGAGAAAATCTGGCATGCTGAACTTCTACCCAAACTGCGGAGCTATGGTATAACTGGACATTTGTTTGACCTAATCCAGTCATTCCTCTATAATCACATATTGAAGGTAGTATTAAACGGACATGACTCCCAAAACTACCATATGAACGCGGGTGTCCCTCAAGGCTCTATCCTAGGTCCTACGCTCTTTCTGATCTACATTAATGATCTCCCTAATGCTATAAGATCCCATGTAGGCATGTACGCCGATGACACCACAGTTTACTCTCGCCTCGATCAAAAATCTGGTGTGGGTGACAAAGCGAACCTAGCTGCCGAGCTTGAGAAGGACCTCCAATCCGTAGTGGACTGAGGTAAGAAATGGTTCGTAAATTTTAATGCTTCCAAAACAAAGCTGCTATCAATTAACCATCATAGACAATCGCTCCTACCTCACATTAGCATGGAAGAGTCTTGCCTCCCTGAGAATAAAATACTACGCCTCCTTGGCCTCACGCTCTCAGCGGACCTCAACTGGAATGACTATATCGAATCCATTGCTAAATCCGTTGCTACGAAAGTTGAATCTCTGTGCAGGGCCCGGAAGTTTTCCCCGTCTGAAACCATCCTGCACATATAAAAATCTACCATCCGCCTGTGTATTAAATACTGCTGCCTCTACTCAGCTTATGGAATGCATCCTTAACCATGCCAATGCGCCTTCGAGTTTTCGTATAGCACTTTCTGTCCTTCGTTAGAACACTTTCCATGTATTCAATTTTCTGTGTCAGTTTGATTTTCTTATCACCAACTTGTAGTTGACATTTTTCGCTCCTCTTCTAACTGATTACCATGCATTCAGTTCTTTGTAGTTTATTTGTAGTCGTTTCTTTTCACTTTCTTTATTTGCTTCCTGTGTGAGGTCTTGCAGTTTCTTTCCTGTATCTGCTATCAGCCCTGTATCATCTGTGTATCGTATAGTGCTCAGATTGCAGCCACCAATGATGAAACCTGTTAGGACTTCTAGAACTCGCTGAGCAGGTTGAATAGATCGTGTGAGAAGACTGATCCTTGTCTTACACCTGTATCAATTGTGTGTAACTCGTTTCATGTCCGTATGCAGGCAGTTTGTTGTCAGTAAACGTTTTCGATTACATTAAGTCAGTTAAGATTCATACGTGATACATGCTTTGGGGCGATCATGTCTCGAAAGAGATATGACTGACTAGACAGAAGGTTATCCCGCACTAGGTTTCCATTGCTTTCTTCGTTAGACTGGTTGCAAGCAAAGTTTATAGAACCCAATATGTTCTATTATTTAACCCATAACAGGAGGGAAAAAACGGATTAGTACCTTTCCCAAGGATATTTGTGCGTAAGTAAATGCGAGGAATTTAACTGGAATTTGAACTCTGCTCCCCGCTTTGTCGTTCTGTGTCGATATTCACAGCACCACAACGCACACCCGCGATTATTCTAAGATCTTTCCCAAATATATCAAGGTTGCTAACTATTATTTTCAGATTTTTCTGTCTTAGTTTGTCGAATGCGTTTGCATAGTCGATAAAACACAGGTACACCTACTTCTTCATTTTTATTGCCTTTTTCTGATAGCAGCGTTGATTTATATCATATAAACTTAGAATGAAGATGCCACCATCGCGAAGCAAAAAGGGAAGTGTGTGAAACCCATACCACGTTTCCCCAATATCTAATATATTTGCTGGTAAGTAAATGCAATATATTGAACTGGAATTCGAACTCGATTTTCTTATTTATCATTCCGAGCCAATATCCACTGAACAGTAAAAAATTAAAAAAAATATTTTGCATACTAAAAAAATATTTAACTTGTAAGTAAATAATCTCCTTTGCTTTCAACAACTGCCTTACAATCTTGTTGATACCATTTTCGTAGAAACTTACTTAGTGATTTTTGCTAGAAGAAAATTGTGAGGTAGTTTTCTGCTGACAATATAGAGTAAAACAGTATTATTTAAATTTTTCTGTAGATACTGAAACAAATGAAAATGTCTATATCTAGTAGGTATAAAACAGTGTTCCATAAAAATGTCTCCCAGATCAACTTGCGGACTACCACCAAATAAATGCCTACAAGATACGCATAGACATTATCACCTAAATCCCGTATAGACAAATTAGAATTATGATACATTTACATAAATTTTACAGAAGAACGCTGCTTGACAAGACAAATGCACGTGAAGTCTGCTTAATCAATATAAAACAAATAACAAAAAATTAAAAATTAGCTTTTTCTTTTTCTCCATATCTAATTCTATAATCAAACTTTAATAAAAGCAAAACATATTAAATTTCTAAACGTGTCCTATTTGATCCTTCTCATCAGATGGATAAGTAGATGGAATGACAAAATCTTTAAATGTTGTTATTAATTTTTCATTTTATAAAAATTTCTTTCTCAAAGAAACTCTTTGTATAGAGTTTATCTTCAGCCGCTTATGTCGATACGGCTTAAAGAATATTTTCCAGTGTCAAATTTCTTTTTTTTCCTAAAGCAAATGTCTATTTACCAGATATTTTCTTTTGGTTATTAAAGCCATATAAAGTGAAAAGATGTTGAGCGATTCATCGCCTTGTATGAAATGCAATTTTCTACAAAGCGCCAAGGGCGTTTTATGAAAAGCAATGTCTTTGGATTTTCTATTCCGACACATCATCTTTTGAAAGTATCGGTAGAGAGCCACATGATGAGAAAGAAAATGACAGATGCGAAGGAGGGATGCAAAAATGATCCATGATGAATAAAGAATGGTATAAAATAGAAAGAAAATAAAGCAGGATGTAAATTTATAAAAAAAAGAGAGAGAAAGGCGAGAGAGAGGAAAGGATGCAGATTTAAAGTCATTGAAAATAATGCGGAGTGAATAGCAAAAGAAGCGATTTAAGATAAAAAGAAAATATGTAAATATAGAAAGAACGAAAGAGTATCAAAAACAAAGAAGAAATGAGACTACCATATATAGAAAAGAAAAAAGAAAGTTAGAAATATAAGTGAAAACGATACTAAGATAGCGTCGGAAGAGTGATAAAGAAAACAAAAAATTAAACACTGTGAAACTCGATGATATATTAAAAACAGAAAAACCTTCAAAGAAAACCTAATGTTCATCATAAAAAGGGAAAATAAAAATATTCGTACATAAAAAATAATCAACAAAAAAAAGAAAAGAAAATAGAATAAAAATTTCTGAAATTAAACCAAATGAACATAACACTTCTTGTCTTACTTCCTTTAAATTTTAATTTTTTCATATAAATTCTATATAAACATTTTTGAATTCATCCGCCATTAACATACCCGGATGTAAACGCGCGACATATTTTTCCCTCAAGTGTTAAAGTCCGACAATAGAAAGTTTTGAGATTTGATTGACAAGTTCTTTCGACAAAGGTAAGTAAAAAAAAACATATTCGATATATTAGGTTCAGTGATAACATTTCCGAGTGATTTTCAATTTGACATTTTCATAAAACCTTTGAAATCTTGATGACTTGGCGCTTTTGTGAGAGAATGGAAGACGGGGAACGATAGAAAGCGTGGAGTACTTGATGCTTTTGCCTCTTATTTATGAAAATGAAATGAATAAATAAAATAACATAAAGTAGTAAAATAGAATTAAAATTTAAAAATAAGATAAAAAAATATATGAAAAAAAAGTAAAATAATTAAGCAAATTTATTTAAAAATACCCGTAATATTAAAATTAATTTTAAATATTAGGATTATACATGGTGCAGCAAAATACCTACCCTATAATGGTAAGATATTGGTGCCAACCGGGTCTTCATCCAGCTAATATCTTACCTTTATGTGGGCGGTATTTATGGGAGGTATTCGCTGATTCACCCTGTAAAATGCGTCTAAAATTAAATAAATTTAATTAAATAATTAGATGATTATATACATATATATATATATATATATATATATATATATATTTTAATTTATATTTGCTCTGTAATATTTTATTACATGGAGCTCTCTTCCTGTATCATTTTTTAATATTAAAATAACATTTTAACATTAATTAGGATCGGGTTTTTTGAATTTAGCTTCCTGCTTTTTTCCCTTGGATTGAAGTATCGGAATTAATATATATATATATATATATATATATATATATATATATATATATATATATATATATATAACTTTCAAGTAGATCTTTTGAATACACACATCAAATATGTAGCATTGTTGCAGTATAAAGTTTTTCCCGACATTAAATGATTAAATATTTACATCGGCACAATTAACTCATATAAAAGTCCATAGAACTGCTGATAAACGCTTAGATGATGCAATACTCAAATAACCATTTCTGAATTTGACACGGAATTTGACCACATCATTCGAGTGTATACTCAGATAAATCGTCTAAGTTAAAACAGTCTTGGTGCCCTCCACCTCCGCCACTCATTATGTTAGACTCAATCGCTCAGTTGAAGATAAGAAACGCTAGAATTGTAATAATCTTTTTCAGTATTTTCACAGATTTCTGAAAATATTTTATTTTTTACTTGCGTGCGTTCAAGTAGAAGTTTTGCTATTATTTTCTACGCTGTTAAGTACAGAGGAAGCTATTACTTTTCATTCTTATTCCGGTTTCTGTAATACGTGTAACAAAAGGAATAACAGAATAAAAAAATGAAGAAACGAAGCTTATTATCATTTATTTTACTGACTTCACACTAAGCAAATAAATAAAGTCTCTAAGATGCAAAAAGGTAGTGAGTGTTAGATAATATTTGAAATAACTAATATTAAGGACAGAGAACATGGAAAGATAAATAATCAAGAAGTTAGTAGATAACGATTGACTTGTTTAAATATTTTTAGAAGCCAACTTGGCTGGGAAGCAAGAAGCTGTGTTCCACTATGAGAAATGCGACAAAAGTACCTGTTAGCATAGACCTTACGATTACATCTAGCAATTTCACCTGTAAAATGAGAATGCCTTGCCACCAGTCTAGTAATTTGCTAAAGCTTAAATACTACAGAGGAAAGTATTTTTTTTTTTAATTATATCAAAATGTTGCACAAGGCCAAAAAGGTTATTGTGGCCAGGCTCGCCTTGCGAATGGTTATGTATTAAGTTATATTCCCATTTATTTTTTGTCTGCCCACTGGACGCTAGTTGGGCTTTTATACATACTTCCGGCATCTTGTTCTTTACAACTTCCGGTTTTCCTGACACCTAAACTCGGAATAACCTATTCCATACACTTCGGTAATAATACAATAGAAGAGAGATTCAACCAGCAGCTAAACACCTACTCCGTAAAATTCGGTTATAATACTACGGAAGGTTCGACATTGGACTAGACTGAAGATCAGATGCTAGGTCAGGAACAATAACATTGCAGATTCATATTTACATAAATATCAGGCACACCAGACAATATGTGGCAGCAGTAAGGACGAATGGTAGACTCATAAATATGTAAGATAAACTTCTGACGAGAACTGTCTAGAACAACATATGGAACCAACTTTATTAGAAACAGAATGTTTGCATAAATATATAAATGACAGATATATCCCTAGACTGAATCACACACACACACACACACACACACATATATATATATATATATATATATATATATATATATATTGTAACAATGTTGTAGAACTCGCAGGTTTTTTAACCTCTTGTTCATGCATTTACAATTATAAAGAGTGCTCGATACAAATGTAGAGCGTTATATTGTTTATACAGAAACAAACAATAGTTTCAAAGTTTTTTTGACTGTCATAACGTTTTGAACATATGTGGAAAAGATGTAAATATTATTATACCATTATCATCTTAATAAAGCATTGTTGTTTGTATTTATTTTTGACTAATCGTTACTTTTTTCAATCTCGGTGAGGCTACCGATAGCGTGAACTTCGAATGAGTCTTCAGA
The DNA here is from genome assembly GCA_037127315.1 of Ascarosepion bandense. Classification (NCBI taxonomy): domain Eukaryota; kingdom Metazoa; phylum Mollusca; class Cephalopoda; order Sepiida; family Sepiidae; genus Ascarosepion; species Ascarosepion bandense. The sequence goes on along the minus strand of JBBBDQ010001742.1, from coordinate 371,186 downwards.
ACCAAGCAGTTATAGAAATATATCTATACGACGCAGTCATATTTTTATAAAATTCAGTAGCGACACTTTTGATAGTTATCCGGCTATGTAAATTCCATGTATATCATTTCTTACCCTGATGAAGGACTCAGTCTATAACAAAAAATATACGCATGCCTAAAAAAAAAAAAAGCTGATACTTTCCATTTTGATTTTAATCAGAATTAGTCAGTTTTATAAATTTTTTATCGGGAATTTCTTTCACTTTCCCCTTACTGTGCCTATTTACATAGAATTTACAAAGACACATCAAGTATTATCTCTGATTAAAACGTAAGGAATGTGTAAAAACAATTTCATTAACTTTCAGCGCAAATATTGACGTAGAGCCATTCGGAAATGTAATCCGACATATTTCCCGAACAGCTCAAATAGAGCTAATGTTTACCGATTGAAGAAGCAAATCTTATGAAGTAAATATGAAACGTGAAGAAATAATTTTATTAAAAAGATAAAGAAAGGGTTTCAAATATCCGTTTAATGTTAAATGGATTCAGAAATAAAGTCATGTAAACATTCGGATCCATATATTGATTTTAATGACATCATACAGAATCTCCATTTCTTAATAAAATAAACTTCGTCGCCTTGTCAAACACACGCAACAGATGATCAAATTATGAATGATAAAGAAAAAGTAAGATTTCGTGTACACACATTTCAGAATAAATAAGATCATGTCTCAAAACGATTTTATGTAAAATATGTCCTTTATGATATTATTTAAATTTCTCATTTTTAAAATTGTATATTTAGTTTCGTATTTCCACGAAGAATAGAGTCCTCCTTTTTATTCATTATTTTTAAATTACGACTAAATGATAACTCATTAACTGCGAATGACGGAAATTACACATTTTGTGACTAAACACGAGTGACAAAATTTACTTGCTAAAGTTAAACTCTTATTTCTGAACGACTACACTTTGTGGATGAATCATTCTCTAATTTTCTACCTAAGAATAGAGTAACTGAATGGCTATAGAATTTGCAGTACAACCATAAGACTATAGATCAGTGTTTCCCAACCTATGGCCAAAATGATCAATGGCAAATTTCATGTGGGCTACAGAAATTTTATAATTTCCACTGGACCAGTGGTTTTTCTTCTTCTTCTTCTTCTTCTTCTTCTTCTTCTTCTTCTTCTTCTTCTTCTTCTTCTTCTTCTTCTTAATATGTGTGCAAGGCCTCTAATTGAGAGGTTTGAGAAGCATTGAACCACCCCTTACTTGCTGTTGTTTTCAGGTTCACCCTGACCCCGAGTAGTAGCACCTGTTAGGGTCCCAGCTATAGGTAAATAATTAACTCCCAAATCGTGGTCAAAACACTATAAATGTATAAAAATAGACTTTTATAGAAATATATACATAAAAACACTTTTATAAAAAATATACATTTTTGTAGGAAAAATATCACCATCATAACATTTTTAAGGAAAAAAAATATTACCAGCAGTACATTGTTTAATATAAAACTAGAAGAAATTCTCAGCTTCTAAAATAAATAATTTTTTTTATCAAAATCTGATTAAATAAACCTTCTCACTATAACTGAACATTTACAAAAATATCTTAAACCTCCATTATTCAGGCATTAAATAACCTACAGTGGTTGATATGCCGTTAAACAAAACTCAAACTCAAATCAAAATGTAGGTTCTTTATAAATTTTACAAATGAAAATCCTTCAACTTTAATGGTACTTCAAATATGTTAACGAACATTGTCTGGCTAAACATAGAGAAAAATAAAAAACATTGTTTTTATGTATATTTATTGCCAATTTTTGAAATAGACTGTGTGCAGAAGTATTTATCAGCTATAGAAATAATACGGAAATAATACGGTAAAAGGGTATTTTAAAACTATTTTCTGTTATTTTGATCTGGTTTGTAAATCAACCAATCACAGGTTTTCTTCAAAATATGTATTAACCAAGTACGATATCCAATCGACACATAAGACTAAGAAGTCTGATGCACTACAAACTGACTGCTATCTAAACTTATTAAAATGATTAATTAAGACAAAAGAATTTTCAAATAATATGCGACAGAAGATTATATAGCTGCACTAAAATGTTAAGGGGTATCGAAAAATTGCTCAAGATTTCAAGTACCGTGTGTGTTGATGTTCGAAAGTAGAAAAATATCATATTATTGAAAATACGTAAAGGAGGAGTTATTCGCGTAAATTAAAGAAGCTACTGAACGATATATAACCCGGAATGTGAAGAAACAAAAAAATTTAACTTGAGTACTGGTACGTGGCTATAGGTAGCTATGAAAATAAAAACTTATAGTAGTCTGCGATTTTGTCTATAAATAAAAATCTGAAGAGATCGAGGTCGTGAGTCAGTCGGTCACTTAGTTGGAAACTGCCTTCGGACAGCGAGGAAACAAGACGAAACTTCTCCGGAATGTTAATTTTCATCTGGGAAAAAGAAGACAAGAATTTTTTCCGCCATTACAGGATCGGTTTTTCCCACGTTAATTGGCCTTGTGCCGCATCTATCACGGGCCCTCGTGTGGAGGTCGTAAATAATTCGTAGTGTCATTGACGAATAGTATCTTACTTTGCTCTCTGCGACTCTAACAACTTAACCTCTCCACCCTTCTACTATTTGTTGGCTGTTTATGGTGTTTTTTCTTATGTGGAGCAGGAATATTATACTGTAGATACACAACACATATCTTGTTGTTATTGTTCTGCGACCTCGGCGATAAAACAAAGAGAAATTAAGAACGATTTCAAAAATCCTGAAATTAAAGTAAATAAAGATACAATTAAGATACCACTGAATCGCACAAACCTGTAAGACCACCAAGAAATACACGACTATGAAAACGTAAAAATGTACAAGATTGTTTGAAATTTGTTAAAGAGTATGAACATGAATCACATGAATTCTGAAAGCAATTTATTTGGTCAGATGAAACAAAAACTTAGCTTTTCGGGAGGAACATGTGCACCCAAGTATAGAGGAACAAAGGGACTGAATACAAGCCAGTAAAACACATCCAATCAGTTATATACGAGGTGGAAATGTAATGATTCGGGGTCGTTTTTTGTATAATATTCCTCACATAATAGACTCTCCCTCCTATATTAATAAAAGTTAACAGGAAGTTAACTCGAGAAGTTCTGGGGGAGTTTTAGGGGGGCCGTTCAAGATGAACTGATTGGCGAGCTCGGGCTTACGAAGCAGGAGGCTCGCTCCATATGGCCTTGGGCGCCTGGGTTGAAATGTCTCACTAACGATGAGGCATCATTCACCTGGCTGATGATTCGAAATGCTCTCTGGTAGGCAAGAGGCTTCATGCAGCGGGCCTAACTCCGAAATCAACCTGCGTGCGTTGTGGGCTGTCGACGGAAACCGTCGATCATGCCTTCTTCCACTGCAGTGTTGTTGCTCCGTTGTGTAAGTTTCTTGAAGACCTCATGGTTCGTATGCTGCGTGGAAAGTTCTTTGTCCTTGAGGCTAGTTCTGTTTGTAGCAATGTCGTACCTCCGTTATCTAGGGCTGAGCACTATGTGCTCTTTTGATTACTAGGTGTTATGCGAGTCGTGATTTGGACGACGCGACAGAAGGAATTCTATGGTGATGAGAAGTTTACCTCTTCCCAACTGATCTTGTTCTTTAAGCATCAGCTTAAAGTCAAGATCAGGACGGAAAGGAAACTACTCACTCCATCTGAATTTGGCAAAAGGTGGGTGAGTCTTGCGCGATTCTGTCGAGTGAAAGGTGCTGACCTGGAGTGATTGTTTGATGCTGGTTAGGCATCAGGATATTGGGTGTGCTGGGCAGAACATGTGCACCCCGTCCCTGTTAGGTTAGTGTAGGGAAAGTTTGATTTTTCTGTTTTTTGCTTCATTGTTAACTTAGCTAGGTTATGATTGCTCATTGGCCCCTTTTTCTTTTTGTCCCCAGTTTTCCTTTAGTTTAATCCCCCATCCCTTCCCACTTTAGGTGTTCAACAATGTTAGTTCTCCGGTGGATGCGTGGCGACTTTCGTTATTTTTCAAGTGTGCTTTTCGTTTTTTGTTATGGTGTTTAAATGTGTGAGTGATTGTGTGAGTGATTGCTGATCGGATAAGTGATATTATTATATTTCTAAAGCCGCGCATTATATTTCGTCCGGAGAAGTGATTTTGCTGTCACAATATTAGAGAAGTGGGGGGCTTTTATTACTAATATGATTTTGTTTAGTTTCTTGTACATATCTTACTTTCATTGTATAAAATCATTGGGGAATTTTAAATGTTGTTATTTTCTGCCCATGCCCTCCACTGAAAATTGTACATATGGGAGTTAAGTAGGACTACATTGGGAACCTGAGGTATTATGGTGGACGTGGTAAGATTGGTAAGTAAAAATGTGGTATTATGGTGAAAGGTGTATTGTAAGCGTGTCAGGGTCAACGAAAGTGAATAGCTAAGTTAAATTAGGACAGATGAAGACCAGCCTTCCCCATCCCCGTATTAGGCCTTGTTCCACATTTGTACATATCGTACAATAAATAATGAAGTTCTGGGGGACTTCTTAGAAGTTCTAGAGAGTTCTTTAGAGTTCGACTGGAGTTCACTAGAGCTACTAGGCAGTTGATATTAGTCGGCAGTTAGCCGAATACTAAGGAGTCAGCTTACAGTGGAAGATTACCAAGTTCCTAACATTTTGGGTGTGTTACGTCGATTAGCAACCGACATATCACGGTTATAACCTCCAGTGCGAAAACTACTCCACAACAGAATGAATGGAACAAAATATGAGCAAATCTTATCAATCCATTTATTACGAAATGCAAAAGCTTCGGGGTATGACCGAATTTTTTTTTATTCCAACAGGAAAACTTTCCAAAGCTCAGGTTTAAAAAAAAAGTCAACATTAGTTCAACGAAAATAGAATTGATGTTCTGTAATGGCCTAGCCAGTCACCAGATCTCATTTCAACAGAGACTTTATGAAAAGACTTGAAGATGAGAGTACACGCAACAGATTCCGAGAAATATCTATGAACTAAAGAAATTCTGTGAAGAAGTATCGGCGAAACTACCAAAATCTTTATGCAAGAATCTCGTTAAACATACAGAAAAAGACTAATAGTCTGTGAAGGAGAACAGTGGATATGCTATTAAACATTAAAAAATCGTGTAATACGTTTGCACATGGCTTTCGGCCATATCACGTTCAATACACAGGTTCTCGCTCGATCACCGAATTTAAGCAACGTTGAGCCTGGTCAGTACTTAGATGAGTGACCGCTTGGGAATACCAGGTGCTGTAAGCGTTTAGTGACGGATGTGCGTTGTGGTGCATTGGATATCGGCTCGGAAAGAGAAATCGGTGAGCCGAGTTCGAACTCCAGTTGAATAACCTGCATTCACTTAAGCACTGGTGCCCTTGGGAAAGGTATTAATCCGTCCCTTCCCTCCAGTTATGGGTTAAATAACAGGGTAGGACTTGAATACCCTGCCCTTAAAAACAAATCTAAATGAATCTTGATACTCGAATAGAAAAAAAAGTATTACTAGACACAAAACTTATATATAAACAACAATAAATTGTTGAAAGAAAATGGTATTACCAGCAATAAATAAATAAAATTTAGTTGGCAATAAATGACCCGCCGAGGTTGATAAGTTTTGCACATAAATTCGAAAATTGGCAATAAAATGCTTAAAAACACAGTTTCTCAATTTTGCTTCATGTTTCGTTAAAAAATGTTCATTAATATAAGTGAAGTATCATTCAAACTGAACGACTGTCTTGTGTGGAATTTATAAAGAACAAAATTTTGTTACCCATATATAAAAATATATAATTTAACGTGTTACCTATATATAAAATCGCGCCCGCCCGCCGAATGAGCATGATGAAGAAATGGCAGATTCTAAAATCAGTAGCTATTCACTGCTGTTTACGCCTTGTTAATTGAGTAATGAATTTTAACACTCTCGGTTACTGGTGTCTGTTTGCATTGCATATACAACACGCTAAAATCTGCCTTTCTCGACAGAGCTTAGTGTTAGAATCGTCAACACATATCAATTCGGTCAGGTTTCAATCCTGGCTAGAAGCATTCAGATGTCTAACTGTACTGACGAGCTATGATATAGGGAAACAAGACCGTCTACAAATTTATATATATATATATATATATATATATATATATATAACAATTAAAAAAATGATCAGAACAGTAGACGATTATTTAAGAAAGTGCAAGTGCAGAGTCACTGGAAAGTTTCCTAAAAGAACACAGATAGTGCACAACAGAGATCCGAAGGCGAATTGGCATGGTGAAAAAAACATTCCAGAAGCTGAGTAGAGTATTAAGAGACAGGAAAATCGCTATAAACGAAGAAAAGAATACTGGATTGCTATTTGATGTCAATATGGCAACTGAAATGTGGTTCTACTGATTAATGCTATGGATATCACGGATCGAGCATGTGAGCAATAATGAGGTTTTGGAAATGATGGAAACGAAAAAGAAATTAATACTGAATATCAGGAAAATACAGTTAAAGTTCCTGGAACATGCAATGAGGAAGGAGGGATTTAAGAATCTGATACACACAGGCCTGATAGAGGGAAAGAAAGCCAGGGGAAAGCAGCGGGTAACGTACTTGACTCGTCGGAGTAGCTGGATGGCAGCGCGGGGTTTAAGTGATGTAACAGGAGAAAGTATGCTAAAAGCCACCAAGAAAAGGGTGACGTGAAAGGTCATGGCCGCCTATGTCCTAAAAGAGCAAGGTACATAGAAGAAAAGTCATCATATAAATCTCATCAAATGGTCTAGGCAAACAGGTTTACCGTTACCCTTATATCTATTTCCGCATTCAATAATGTGGGGGCGTGACAAACGTTAGCAAACCGACAATTAGCCCAGAGTTTGAATAACACCATACGTGATTTCTCCAGAATGTAATTTTTTGTCCATATCAGTTTGCAAAGATGATCGAAATGTACATTAATTTTGAAGATGTGTGTGTGTTGTGTGTGTGTGTGTGTATGTGTGTGTGTGTAAATCCTATAGGCGTGATAGAATTGCGTAGTATTGAAAGAGGTCCTTCACAACCGCTTATTTGAAACAGTTTAAACTTCCACCATATTTATTATGAGCGTACTCCTCTTCACGATATATTCTTCAATACTCGACAAAATAATTATTTTTAAATTAAATAAATCACTGTTCATAATTGGTAGTAAAGAGAATAAATGGAGCCGACGCTACCTGGCTATTCTTTTTTTAATGGACTGAGTCAAAGCTGCTTCGCTATTGCCTCTCTTTCTGTTCCTGAGCGTGACAAGAAATATATATATATATATATATATATATATATATACTCTGCAAAAGTACTAGGATAAGAACTATTTTATATTTATGAGGCATATTGACAGAAAATAAACAATTTTCTTAAAGCAATTATATTTGATTTACTCGACAAATGCTTTAACAAGAAAAAATATTTGTTACAAAATAAATTTGATATTTAGTATAATAGCCTTTTGCTTTTATCAAAACCTTCATTTTGTCAGGCATTGACATCACAAACTTCTTCAATATATAATGGTATCTACTGCCAAGCAGCTTGAATTTTTTCTCAAAGTGTGTCTTGCGAAGTAACATTAGATTTATCGACTCGAGAGGGGGGGGGTAATAAGAAAAAAGTCAGTCATATCCAAAGATAATAAATAATGAGTAGTTTCAAAATTACTTGTTTAATAGAAAATAAGAAAAATGAAATATAACTTCTTTTTAATACATTTCTTTTACACCTGGTTTTAAATAATAAACATTTATTAGCAATATACTTGGCTTTTCACCCTGAACTTAAATTTCAGAGCGGTTTTTAAGAAAATAACACCGTCCTAATACTTTTGCACACTACCGGTAGTGTGCAAATATGTTAGGATAGGGGTGATTTTAATCTTTGTTTTAATGCCTCATAAAAGTTAAAATATTTCTTGTCCTAATACTTTTGCGCAGTACTATATATATATATATATATATATATATATATATATATATATATAAGAGAAAATGAACGTATATGTTTATTCATGAGCCGTTCTAAACATCGTAGTTTGGCTTTAATTTCAGTTGAAAATAAAGACAAAAATTCTCCAAAATTTGGATAATTTTTGATTAAGTTGGTTCTAAGCTTTCGGCTTACATGAGCCAACTTCAGAGATTTTACAAAGACGTTAACACAAAAACATCCACCATCAGCGACGATTTTGTCTTGTGTTGACATAAAACCTCGCTAAGCAACGGCAACAGTTACTAAAAATAGCAAACGCAGTTCACAAATTTGCAATTTGTAATGTCAGAATACAATTAAGCAGCATTCCTTAGAAAAACATAACCATGTAGGTAATATCAGACAGATTTTAGTCAACAATACAATAATCCACACAAGAACATTCAGATATTGGAGGCCATCTTCATTAAATTCAAACAACCCACACTTAATAAAATCACTTTTAAATCTGGTCATAACACATTATATTGCATTTAAATATATGGTTCTGTTATCATGTCAAGCTCTCACCCGGTATGACGTTATGGAACAGCATTACAAATTACTAAAGAATGAAAATACCTACTGAAACTGGTCACATGATAAATTCCACTACTTAAAACCACGTTCCGTGACTGGTCAAAAGAAATCCGATATGGGAGCGGTTAGCCGTTTGATCTTGCAGCAATGTAAAAAAAAAAAAAAAAAAAAATTCAAGAAGTCGACCCGGACGTAAGAACGCGTCACATACTCATTCTACTTCTTCCAATTTTTCATTTTTCATTTTCAATCCACGCAGCCAAAAAAGCAAACAAAAAAACAAAACAAAAAAAAAACAATATACTCCAACTTGTGCGATAAGTACAATTGCTTTATTTGCTTTACATTCTTTCTCACCCTGTCGCCAACTTACCAAAGACTGGAAAAGAACACACAACTTTACATTCTACTACTATCAACCATGAACTCTAATCTTCTGTGGGACATTTTAAATACTTTCATTTCTCTTTGAAAAAGTTTAACTACAAAACTACATGCATTTTCTCTATGAATATTGTTTCTCACAAATATGTTATATTGATCCGTTAACGAAATTTCACTTATATTTTTTCTTAAGATTTTGTTATTTATTTAACAAAGATTTTACTTTCTTTTTTTTAATCATATCACCCCGAGCAAGGCGATAATACCACTGATGCGCATGGGGCTACGTAAGAGTAAAGAGATTGGAAAAGAGAAAGCCGGAAAGCATATCCTAAGCAGGAAACAAGGGATGAGCCTCTTCACCTGTTCAATAGAGGTGGGTGGAGTGTGAACCGGGCGATACTCCACCCACGTCTATTGAACAGGTGAAGAGGCTCATTCTTTGTTTCTTGCTTAAATACAGAAACAAAATATTTCATTCAACATCCAACCTTCAACCTTCTGATATTTAAATTGTGAGAACTTCGGTTGTGTTTGGAACAAGGCCAATATGCCAAGCATCACCAAGGCCCCAAAAAAATTCATGAATTATAAAACCATTAGGTGCATATTTCGTAATACGTGAAAATTCGAGTCATGCTTAAAATATAGGATAATATGTATATTTATTGATATATATTTTCTCTGTTAAATCGCATTGAGCATTGTTTTATTAACCCCGATATATATTTATATATTGATGTGTATGCGCCTGTACTCATATATATATATATATATATATATATATATATATATATATATATATATATAATATTAACTATAGTAATAAAAATACCAATAGTAACATAACTAACTCTGCCGAAATTAGTATTAATTAAGCTATAATTTAAATCGTCTTGAACAACCCACCTAGAACAAACTCGGCGGGAAAAGAAGGGGAAGTAAAAAAGAAACAAACGAAGTACATGAAAATAAAGGCAAGCACTCGTAAGAAAGAAAAAAAAAACCAAGACGAAAACCCTACATTAAGCGCTCAAAAGGAAAGTAGAGCAAACAAAGACAGAAAATCTAAGCATAGCCAACAACCTACCATGGTTTGGCCCTACGGCTAGTCAGGGAAATTTCCCTGACGAGCCGCAAGACGAAACTGTGGTAGGTTGTTGGCTCTTGCTTATATTTTCTGTCATATATATATATATATATATATATACAAATGTCTTTATTAATATAAACGAATATTTTCTGTCCGTATTACGTGGGATATCCATTTTAGCTGTAGTGTTGAAAGTCCTCAAGTTATTCTTTTTCTGCTATTTGGTACAGTTCTTTGCTTTTAATTATGTCGCCCCAGTGTTGAATTTTTGAAGAAGGATGATCCTCTCTAAGAAGTCTGCATATACCCAAATATGTTTTTAAACATTGATCTGTGATGAATAGAAAATTAAGAATTAAGAATTAAAATCAACTTTCTTCTTCATTTTTACAAAATTTCACAATGACGTGTGAAATCCTGGTTTGGGGGCATAGAAAAAAAAATTGACCTCATGCTTACAGAAAAAAGTCGAAACCGGATTTCGCGAGTAGATGTTAAATTGGTTTTCTGACCAATGGAAAAGATTTGCAAGACTAAAAAGCTTTGGCGATCTAGTGCGAAAAATCTAAATTACTATGACTTCGGTCAGCATGAGTCAGTGAGAGTCAGATGGAAGAAGCAGAGACGACAAGCTAAAATGTAACCAAAGAAACTTCAAGTCAACCCGGACATAAGATCACGTCTCACATTAGATCTCTTTCTCATTCTTTCTCGCGTGCTGATTCCTTTACTCCTTCTTTATTCAGAGAGATTCCTACCAAACAAACACGTACGCATAAACACTTTCCAACAAATTATTACTGGGAACATTTCTACAACTCTTGATACCCTTAACTTTCTCATTGAACATTAAATTCAACGAATACTTGTTATTCATTTCCTCTAATAAATTCCTATTTAAACATGAACAATGTATATTTTTATTCTTCCAGTCTTCCACACAAATCCACTCATTCCAATGTCATGAAAATCTTCTGATAATTCTGAATAAATCTGTAAGCTGTAGGAAGTTCGGTTATGTATGACACAAGCCCGAATCAAAGAAATATTAACCATCTCCCTATAGCTACAGATTTATGAAAGCCGTCGCATATAACTAATAGTTTCGATATTTCTTAACCAGTTTCGCATCAGAAATGTCAACCATATAAAAATTTCGATATGATAACATGACACAAGTTTTAGGTCAATGATTTGGCTTTGTAGAAACTTGCTGTGTTGGGTGAAACTACCTCTAGCTTAGCGTATCCTCTGTTTACTTTTTTCTTCTCTACTATATTTGTTATAACTGATTCATACTTCGAGGTATTTGATATTTAGCAATTGATAGCAATGTGGAATTTTGGGGATAGATTTGGGTTATATTACTCAAGAATTTAGGTTAATATTTTATGTTTTGTAGCAATTTGAGTTGGTGAATGAAAATATTTCTCGCGTGGCCTTTTCTTTATTCCGTTCCCTTATCTCCTATTCTAAAGAAATATCAGGTTATCTCTGCTTATTGGGAGCAATCGACCTGTTCACGTACTGAAAATAGCATACGATCTACCTAAATAACTTGTGAGGGAAAGGTATTAGGAGAGATATCAAAACTAGAAAAACTATTTAGAAATGCAAAGATAAGTAGTTTTTGAGTGCTATGGTCGCTTACGTCATGAAAGCTCATATCATGTAGAAGATTCTTAGGATTGGAAGTAAAACGGAAAGTTTTGACTTTTCTTTTATGCATAAGAGAAAGAAGAAAATGTTTGTTATCAAACGATCTAGCATAGAAAAATTCCAAAAAGCAAAATCAGTGTGTATGACATTGCATAATGGATTGCCTAACTAAGAAAAATATTAAAATATATTTCTTTGCAGAAGAAAAATGAAACTTACGCAAAACTGAAGGAGAGATGTGCGCCAGACTTCAAAGAACGCATTAAAATATCCTCACAGAAATAAGCACATTGAAATAAACGAACATATGCAATATATATATATATATATATATATATATATATATATATATATATGTGTGTGTGTGTGTGTGTGTGTGTGTGTGTGTGTGTGTGTGTTTACTTTTACAGACTCGCACGATGTTTCAAATTTAAAATATTTTTTAAGAAGACAAGTCTATCTTGAAGCTTGTAACTAATATTTCTAATATGCAAAATCAGTTACTCAATTTTCAGAAGTAAATTTAAATTGAGGATTTTTTCTTAAATATTTTAAACCGCTCTTATCGAAATGTAAATCGCTTTATTAAAACAGTTTCTTAAAGTAAAATACACTTTTCGGAAAAGTTGTGTGTGGAATGCTAACTAATTTAAAATATAATTAATCTGAATTGAAACATTCTTCACTTCAGATTTAAACTATCGCAGAAATGCTTTTGAACAAGGCGCAAGCTGTTTGTTTAAGTTATTGAAATGTGGATGCTTATTGTTTTCTCGAGGAACGTCTTTGCAAAATATAATTGAAATACAATGTAAGCACATCTGTACTTATAAATTTTAATTACTCAGTAATCTTAAACCTTTATTAAAATAACTTACTATAGTTATCGCCATTATTTTCTCGTAATATCACGTATGTCTATAAAACATTCGGCCCGTTTATACTACTGTTAAAGGTATTCTTTGATTAATTGTACTATGATTAGTAAATATAGATTTTAAATGATAATATAATTTAAAGAGGGTAATTTGTACATAACTTAAAATACAAATTATTTGTATTAATTTTTTTTTAGAAATTAACAATTTTTGCAGAAATTCATTATTAATCAAATCTTTATTTCATTAAGACATTAGAGTTTTTAATATATTTTATTTATAAAAAAAATAAAAGCTTTCATTAAACAATATTTTAGCCTTATTGGATTTTTATTTTACGATCTTCGTTAAATAATTTTTCAATTTTACATAAAAAGAACATTGTTAATCTTAATACAAATATTAAGGATGGGGAAATTTAATTTCTGGACATTTCGAAAAATTATGTAACACAATGTAAAAAAAATGTATTTTTTCTCAAAATTTAAAAATCTGAAATAATTTAATTCATTTGTGAATATTTCTTAAAATTACATATATTATTGCATGAATTTCCAAAACTCAAATATTTCGAATACAATTCGTTGGACACCCTCCTAACGAAAGAAAATCAAGATTATTATCAAAATATTTGAAAGTAATCGAAAGGATTTAAATATTTAATTGAATAATAAATATTCTTCAGTTTTTTCTCTTATATATATATATATATATATATATATATATATATAAAGTGTTTATTTTGGAAAGAAGTCAGGAATGTGCTGTTAATATCATTTTACAGAAAATATGTACTTTTGTTGTTTATTTTTATAATTTTTATATTTATAGGCAGTTTTTCAGATTCTTTTTTCGTTTTTGATAGTATGATTATTATTATTATTATTATGTCATTTTTCATCATATTTCGATTTCTGCTTTGGTCTCACTACCAACCAAGTCTGCGGAGAGATCTAAGGCAGGTAGTGGCGTGTTGTTATGGCTCCATTTCATGTTTTTCTATCTTCCCTATCATCCCCAGAATTACATAGATAAAGCTTTCCTTAGTGTGTGGGCTGTACTTAATAAGACAATTTTTTCTATATCTCTTAAGCTGGGGTTTCCAGGGATTCTTTTAATGTGTTGTTTTGTTCCATTTTTTATCATTCCAAGTGCACCTACTATCACTGGCACAACTCTTGTTTTCAATTTCCACATTTTTTCTATTTCAATTTCCAGGTCTTTATATTTTGACAGTTTTTCAAATTCCTTGATTGCTATGTTACAATCCGCTGGACAAGCCATATCAATTAAATGACAAGTTTTCTCCATCTGGTTTTTAACAATAATGTCTGGCCTGTTTGCTTCAATTTTTCTGTCTGTGTAGATGGTGTAATCCCATAGAATGGTTACATCTTCTATTTCTGTAACCGGTGCTGGGTGATGTTCATACCAGTGTTTGTTTACAGCTTTTCTATAATGTTTGCACATTGCCCAATGTAAATATTGCCCAACTCTATCGTGGCGATTTTTATATTCATTTGGGGCAAGCACAGCACAGCCTGAGATTAGGTGGTCTATAGTTTCTTGGTGTTTATCACAAAACCTGCATTTTGGATCCATATTATTATGCATAATATTTGCTTGAAAGTTTCTAGTGAAAAGTCTTTGGTCTTGTGCTGCAAGAATAAAGCCTTCAGTTTCAGACTTTAATCCAGATGCACGTAACCATCGATGAGTATTAACTTTGTCAACATTGGATTTATTGGCACGTACTGGATATTGGCCATGCAGAGGTTTGTCTTGCCAGCGCTGTTTCATCTGTTCAAGAGCTTTATCTTTGGCTTTCATTTTCATATTTTTTGCCGCAATAGTTGGTTCTTGGCTTCTGTTTTGCTTTTCTACAGAATCTACTAACTGTAAATCTTGTTTGTATTTACTGCCTTCTTTTATTATTGAATATTTTTCTTTCTTTCTTCGTGTTGCCTAACTAATTGTATCATCCAATCCTTTGTTGTTTCTATGTATGTTAGTAAGCCAATAGTTCTTGTCTTGTATGACAATTCCAGCCGAATAAGACCTCTTCCACCTTCTTTACGGGGTATGTATAGACGGTCTACATCAGCCTTTGGATGATGCATCTTATGCTTAGAAAGAAGCTTTCTTGTTTTAGAATCCATTCGCCTAATGTCGTTTAGAGTCCACTTTAAGATGTTACAGCTATATTGGGTATATATATATGGGCACTATTTCTTTCATTTTTTATAGTGAATGTTTTCACTCTCATTTACACCTAGGTATTTATAAGCTTCTTCTGCTTTCAATTCTTTTATTGTTACAGCAGGGTCTAAGCTAATTGAGGATGTTTCTTGTATTGATCTACGTAAAACTGTAGCTTTAGCACATATATTCAAATTAAATTTCATTCCAATGTCTTCGCTGAAGCATTTTACAGTTTGCAGAAGACCTTCCAGCTCATTACCATTCTTAGCATATAACTTTAAGTCATCCATGTAAAATAGATGGCTTATTTTCTTTTGGCCTATTTTATAACCACATTCTGTCTTATTAAGTTCACTGGTTAGTGCTATTAATGATATGCAGAATAGTAAGGGAGATAAAGAATCACCTTGAAATATACCTCTTTTGATGTTTATTTCATCAGACTTATAGGTTCCATTTATATGATTGAGGTAAAGGGTTGTTTTCCATATAGACATGCACTGTTTGATGAAATTGATGATGACGGGCGATATCTTGTATATATTTAAAGTCTTTAAAATCCAGTAATGTGGCACACTATCGAATGTCTTTCGATAATCTATCCAGACAGTACTAAGATTTTTCTTTGTACTGTAGCAGTTTTCCAGGATCATTTTGTTAATTAGCAATTGGTCTTTACAACCATAACAGCCACGTTTGCACCCTTTTTGTTCAAGCGGTATCATGTCATTTCTTTCTAAGAATAAATATGTCTGTTTTGTTAAAATAGATGTTAATAGTTTATATGTTGTCGGAAGACATGTAATTGTTCTGTAGTTTTTCGGGTTGTTTGTGTCACCATTCTTGGGTAGAAGAAATGTAATTCCTTTGGTCATCCATGCAGTAATTTTAGTGGGATCGTCAACCATTTCTTGAAGTTATTTGGCTAGTTTTTTATGTGCTGCATTTAAATAATATAACCAAAAGTTAGGAATTTTATCTATACCTGGGAATTTCCAATTGTGTGCTTTTTTAGTGCAAATTTAACATCATCTTCATATTCCAGACCATATCTGTTGTGGTTTATTTTTCATTCGTTCTATCTCTTGCGTAATCCAATGTACTTCCTTGCTATGTTCTTTAGGGCAAGCCCATATCTTTTCCCAGAACTGTGTGACTTCTTCCATTCTGGGGGGTACTGTCACTTCAATTCTTTTTTTACCTATTTCCCTGTAAAATCTCTTTGTATCAGTCTGAAAAATCTTGTTTTCTCTGTAAAATCTTGCTCTTTTTTCATAGCGTCTTATTCTTCAGCCTTCAGTTGGATTTTTTGCTTTATTTTTTCTTTATTTGATAAGACTTCATTTTCATTCCTAATGTTATATTTTTTTTCGGCTCTTCTGCTTTTCCTAGTTCTTACATTTATTCCTCTACTCAGTTCATCCAGTACTGATAGTTCACTTCTAAGTTGTTCGATTTCTTTTTCTATTTTTGTTTTCCAAGGTGGATCTTCACGTCTGCGAGACTGCCTTGTTTTTATTTTGATATTCAATTTTTTGTTGCTGCTGTTGCTGATGCATATATTACTTCGTTGAGATTTGTATGAGGGTCTTCATCCAGTATTAATTTCAGTGCTGCATTGTAGAGTTTAATAGTTTGGAGGTTATGTTTTGTTGGTTGTAATTTTGGGAGCTGTTCTCGTTCCTCCATTGTAATATTTTGTATTTGACTTAGATGGTTTTTTATTTCTATCTTGGCTTCCTGTATATTGTTCTTATTTTCCGTCAAATAATTATCTTCGATGTGTTCTGAACTCGTTTTATTTTTGTCTTTTAACTGACTCAGATCACACCTTTCCAGCACTTTTAAACTTACAGCATTATCTTCGCAGTGATTTGCGTGTTTCACGGTTTCTACATTATGACCTGTGGCTTGTTTGATGTTATTACTTTTTATTTCTGATTCCGGTTCCTTTTCTTATTTTGTTGATTCGTCTCTTCTTGTTACAATTCTTTTAATTTCATTAATTTCAGCCTCTGTCAGTCGGTTATTACGAGTAATGTACCTACGTACATTGGCTAATTTATTTTCGTCAATATACTTTCTATTTGCTTGACCAACTTTTTCACGCCAAATGTCATATGTTTGGCGAGTCATGTTTTTTTGAGGTTTGAGTAACGCTTCATGAAATGCAGTCATAACGACTTTGTACTCCTCACGAGACCATTTTATTTTTTCTTTCTAATATACGGTTGTAGATCTAGCTGGTGAATTTTCAGGACCATCATTAGGATTATCCTGGTTGTGGGGACCTGAAGATTCATTCTTTGTGTAGGAGTTTGTTCCTATGGCAGATTTTTCGACCTCAGGTAGGTTCCCTCCTGAAGGACGGGCTCCCTGTTTATCCACTGGAAGAGCCCTACTGGACTTTTTATTTCTATTTGTATTTTTCATGTTTTTCCCACGAGTGACGCACGGGTCCAAAAGTCCACCCAAAGTTGCCCGGCACGTTGGGTAACGGTCTTTTACAAACAGGGTCCCGAAGCCTGTAGGGGATCGTTTGTGACCTCATAACGCAGTAGCCATTCACTCCTCGGCACGATTAACACCTTGAGTTGCGGGTTGTTGTTCGGAGTTTTCCTTCTCCTAAATGGGCTGCCAAGCACCATCTGACATAGACGCGATTGGAATTCAAGGAGAAAGACGCTGGTTAAAAAAAAAAAACCATTGGCGTAGCAACGGCTCAACGAAACAAAACATCATTACTAGAGTATTTTGTTAAAAAAAAAAAAAAAAATTCGATAATATCTAAAGAAAAAAAAATCCTGTTTATATTAAAAGAGAATTTCATATTGAGAAAAAGAAAAATTCAAATAGAGAGACGCTGGTTGAAAAAAAAACAAACATACTTGGACGTAACGGTCGTTCAACGGAAAAAAAAAATGTAATAATTTGTTCGTCCACTTTATCATTTATTTTTTCAATAAAGTCGTTGGTCAAAAATAGGGTTATCAGAATAAGATAAATTAAATAAATAAATTAAATCAATAAATAAATAAAAATAAATATATCAATAAATACGTAGACTTATTATTATTATTATTATTAACGTATTAGAGAAATTTTGTTTGTTACATGTGTATATAAATATACATATCATTACTATTATTTTTTTATTTTTTATTATTATAATTTTTATTAGTATTATCTATTATTACTATTATTAGTATTAAAGATAGTTTTTAAGATTGTGTTTTAGTATTTTATTTATTTTTTTCTTTCTAGGACTTATTATTTTAACTATATTTATTATAAATTACTACTAGTAGTTATATTGTAATTTATATTAGGACGTATGATTTATGATTTATTTTTCACTATTAATATACCCTATAGTCGGTAAATTTTAATTTAGGAGTAAATCCCATGACGCGTTTTTAAGACTGAATATCAGTGTAATGTTTTCACTATACGACGTTTATTTTAAATTATTTTAATTTCCTTTTTATTCTACTCTCTTTCTTTTTCCATCTTTCTTTCTTTATTTCCTCCCTGCTCTTTTTTTATTAATAAGAATATTATTAATATGTTGTCATTTATCATCATATTTCGATTTCTTCTATGGTCACACTACCAACCAATCTGCGGGAAGACTTAAGGCAAGTCGTGGTTTGTCGTTATGGTTCCATTTCATGTTTTTTCTATCTCCCCTATGATACCTAGCGTTACATAGACAAAGAATAAAGCCTTCTGTCTTATACTTTAATTCAGATGCACGTAACCATCGATGAATATTAAATTCATCAACATTGAATTTAATGGAAAGTCCTGGATATTGGCCATGCAGTGGTTTGTCTTGCCAGAGTTGTTTCGTCTGTTCAAGAGCTTTACCTTTGGCTTTCATTTTCACATATTTTGCCGCAATATTTGGTTCTTGGCTCCTGTTTGCTTTTCGACAGAATGTACTAAATGTAAATCTTGCTTGTATTTTCTGCCTTCTTTTATTATTATTATTATTATTATAGAAATTTTGTTTGATACACACACACACACGCGCGCGCGCGCGCATAGAGCTGTGATACAGCAAAACAGATCTATCTGCGGATGACAATATATATATATATATAATTATTTATCTTTATTAATATTATTATTATTATTATTTATTATTTTATTATTATTATTTATTGTTAGTATTATTATTATTTAAGGTTTTTTAATAATTTATTTTATTATTTAAATTAATTTTTTCTTACTATGAGCTATTACTTTAACAATATTATTCATAATAAATTATTACTAGTGGTTACATTGTGATTTATATTAGGATGTATGATTTATGATTTATTTTTCATCAAAAAAATATACCCCTAAATCGGCATATTTTAATTTAAGAATAAATCCAATGTTGCGTTTCTAAGAATGAATATTAGTGTAATAGACGTCGATTTCCATTTAGTTTTTTTTCACATTATTTTAAATTCTGTTCTATCTTGATCTCTTTCTTTTTCTTTCTCTCTTTCATTTTTTAGGTTTGATTATGATTTAGATTTTTGATTTTTTAACTGAATTTTTATAAATTCTATATGAATTTTTAAAATAGTAGTAAGAGAGATATTTCAAATTGTATTAAAATTATGATGTATAATTTACTTTTGTACCGTATATACATCACATTATATTTGAAAATACATCACATTATATTTCAGAGTTAAATTTTCCATGTCATGTTTTTCTAATTAAGTGCACGGGTGTTAGAGACGCTATTTTGATACATGGGCTTAACATTTATTTCTCTGGATACAGTTTATTTTCTTTTTTGTATCTCTTTGTCCTTTCTTTTTCTCTTTTTACCTTTTTCTCTTCTTTGTTTCTCTTCATTTTTTCTGATTACTCTCTTTTTTCTTTTTTTTCCATTAATCATTCATCTACTTTTTTATCATTGCTATTTTCTATAATTTGAGGTTCATTTAAAATGAGCGAGAAATCTTTCGTAAATAACCCTTACAAATGTCTATTCTAAATATGGGCATGTGAGTGTCTATGTAAAAATAAATTTCTAGGGGATTTTGAGTACCAACTGTTGTATCATTTGGATCTGACGAGCCGCAATATGCGGTGAAACATGTATTCCTCATTGTAATAATCCAAAATATTTTATAAATTATATTACTATGTTAAATAAAATAAATGAATTTAATATTAAGTTCTTTTGACTTCGTCTCTATCGGAATTTACTTGGATAGTATACCAAGAGTGCTAGGTTTTATATATATATATATATATATATATATATATATATATATATATATATATATATATATATATATCATATACAGAGAGAGAGAGAGAGAGAGGAGATGGAAGAGGAAAAGAAAAATGGTTGATATTCATTTATACACATAGGTGTGTGCATGTGATTAAATTGAATTCTCGTTAAAAATATTAAATCAAACTTGTAGTGAATATATACTTATACACAGACTTATTTTATGGAAATATAAAAAATGATGA
This sequence comes from Ascarosepion bandense, assembly GCA_037127315.1. Taxonomy (NCBI): domain Eukaryota; kingdom Metazoa; phylum Mollusca; class Cephalopoda; order Sepiida; family Sepiidae; genus Ascarosepion; species Ascarosepion bandense. Next base: position 350,872 of record JBBBDQ010001742.1, on the reverse strand, counting down.
AATTAGTTAACTATAACTCTCTTTTACACGAACAGTTACTTTTCTCGCATTTTCTCTTTGTAGAACTTAGAGTTAAATTATATATATATATATATATATATATTAGACTGATTCTTGTAGATAATAATACTTACTCATACACACAGAAAAACAACCTTCAGGTGGTGGAGGCCATCTACGTTAAATTAAAACAACCCAAATTTAATAAAATCACATTTCAATCTGGTCACAACACATTACATTCCATTTAGACATATTATTTTGTTAACATTTCGGTCTCTTACGGAGTGTGAGGTCATAGAACCGCATTACAAATTTACGAACTGCGTCTGCAATTCCGTGACTGTTAACTTTGCATAGTAATGTTTTATGTCAACACAATACAAAATTAACTTTGATGGTGGATGTCTATATGTTAACGTCCCTGAAACCTTCTCAAGATGACTCATGTCAGCTGAAAACTTAGAACCAGCATAATAAAAAATATTCAAATGTTCAATAATTTTTGTCTTTATTTTCACTTGAAATTCAAGCCAAAATACGATGTTTAGAACGACTCATGATTAAAAATAATAGACATTAACTGGCTGTTATATTTAACAATATATGTTGAGAACTATATCTGATACCTTGGTACAATATATATATATATATATATATATATATATATATATACAATACTCTGCAAAAGTATTAGAACAAGAACTATTTTATCTTTTATAAGGCATCAAAATAAAGTTTAAAATCACCCCTGTCCTAAAACCTTTGCACACTACCGGTAGTGGGCAAAAGTATTATGACAGGGTTGATTTTCCTAAAAGCCTCACTGAAATTCAAATTAATGGTGAAAAGCCAAGTACATTGTTAATAAATATTCAATATTTAGAACTAGGTGTAAAAGAAATATATTAAAAAGAAGTTATTTTTAATTTTTTCTATTGTCAATTAAACAAATTATCCCTGGATATGACTGACTTTTTCCTCATTCCTCCCTCTCGAATCGATAAACCTAATGTTACTTCGCAAGACACACTTTAGGAACAAATACAATTTGCTTGGTAGGAGATATTATTAGATACATTGAAGAATCATGTGATGTCAATGCCTGACAGTATAAAAGCTGTGATCAAAGCAAAAAGTTATTATACTAAATATCAAATTTATTTTATAACAAGGATTTTTTCTTGCTAAAGCATTTGTTGAGTAAATGAAATACAATTACTTTAATTGAATTGTTTTTTTTCTGTCAATATGCTTCATAAAAGATAAAATAGATTTTGTTCTAATACTTTTGCACAGTACTGTATGTTAATGTATTTATTCCTATTTTCCTGGTGGCTTAAGCATCAGGTATATGTTTTATGCAACACCAAAAAATATTTAGTTGACACATAAACTTTCATAGCGTATGAATGTAAAAAAAGTTGATGGTAAGAAAAAAAATACAAATGCAAGTGGGGAAAATGGAAACAAATATTTTTATACAATACGAAATAGAAAATCATATCGAAAACACGATGGCGAACAGAATGTGTCAATACAAAAAGAGACAAAAAATAAAAATATAATCAAGATTTAAGATTTAGAATAGGGTCCACAAATTGCCGGCAGACCACATATACAATTTTTCCCGCAACACTTTTGTTCGAAATAATAGATTTATATCATCATAGAGTTTTGTTCAAAATTCGGGTGGTGTTCGTAAATAGAAAATTAATGTTAATAAAACTGTCAATGTTTTCTATACGACTAAGCTACACAGAAGTTATATTACAGAAATGGGATGAAAAATGCATAGCCTGATCATGAAAACATGAAGCCACAACTGAATCCTTGCATCCATTGATTTCAGTTCTTCTTATTCATAACTACATATTTTTTCCTTGTAAACCGGCATCTGACTGTTCAAAGAAGAATGTTCATCCTCTTAGTAAAAAAAAGAAAAAATCATCAACAGCAAATATGTGCTTCAGGAGCTAGGAATTAATAAGATTTGAAATTAATGCATGCAAGATTTCAAAGTGCAACCTATGAAAGTTTCAACGTATTATCGTATCTAAAAAACAAAAATGATAAATGATACATTGGCTCATAGTTAGCAATATACACCGTCGTAAAACATCTCGCGATTGTTCTGAATTCACTCCAATTTCTACCATTTTTAATTTTTTTTAAAGGACAGCTAATAAATAAAAGATTGAAATTAATCATGCTGTGCTATCCTCTTGTAACCAGGATGGAACACAAACTACGCCTACTAAGTTGAAACGAAAACTATCCCAACATATGTAACTATTGATTTCACTCTTCTACACGAGAAGGGAAAATGTTTTATGCACTACTGTGTTCTATTATATGAACAAAGACATTTTTAATCTTTTAAAAACCAGTTATGTATTCGTCACGTTCAACGACAGACGACGACAAATACTTTTGCTAGGAGAAAGTACACCAATATTGTAAAACTTTTATAATACCATTGTTGGAATTGAATGATGAAGGTAAGGAAAACCTGAAGAAATTTAAAGAAAGTGAATGACAAAAAGGTAGAATGTAAAACTCTGGTCGATGCCTCGAAGATACGTTGAGTTATTGAATACGCAAGCAGTACAGGCGATTGAATAAAAAGTTCGTGCAAGTGTATGCACCCACTGTTTAAAGACTTATGTACTTAGAAAGAAGAATCTTATAAAAGAATAATCCCGGAAGTTATACTGAAGAATTACTAGCGTAAATGTCAACATTTCCGTTATTATTAATCTTTTTGCTGATAATTTATTTTCACTTACACACACACACACACACACACACACACACATGCATATATATTGACAGACAGACAGACAGACAGACAGACACAGAGAGAGTTTGCGACGGATAAATTGTCGTCTAAATAATGAAAAATGATAAAATTAATACTAACATTCCATTTTAACAGTTATGGTCTACAAAATGACACGAACATATCTTGAAATACAAAAGAGAAATTTATTCTTTAATTCCACCATTGCCTCCTAACGACTTTGGAATCTCCTAAATGGCTTCTGGACGGTCTCCTTTTTTAAGCTGTTGAAAGCTGCCATAATCCTTGAATTCGGTTCATTTTTGCTGCTGCAAAGAGTTTAATTTGTCCTTCGCTCAACTGCCCCCGACCACAGATAATATTCAAGGGGTTTGCAGTCAGGAGAGTTAGATGGCCAAATGTAATGGATGATGTGGTCTCAGAAATTGTGTGACAGTATTGACTGTGTTCCGTTGATTGTGTCTTAGGGTGCTGCTTTCTGAATCCAGATATAAGATTATCCAGCAGTCAGTTTCTTCATAAAGGACAGATCTACCTCCCAAAGACAGTTGATATTATCCTCTGTGTTCAATTCTTGCTTATCTGGGAAGATGAATCGAGGCATAACGTAGTCATCACTAGTGATCACTCCAAACACCTTCGTAACCAGCATTAGACTCATTCAACTATTTCTGAATTCTCTCCACTCTAACATATTTCTGTCGGAGCTTCTGGTGTGAATGCTAAGCAGTACAACATGTCGTTTCCAAACTTAAGTTAATTGAATTATGGTCGTTTTATTTTTTTTCATTAATGTTGCTTAACTGATCCTAGTATACTGTGAGGTTAAAAAAATTAAAAAGAAAACACGGAATTAGAAATATGAAATGTGGATAATTGTCTCATCGCACCCCGTATAATATTATTATTGTTATTATGTCATTTTTTCATCATATTTCGATTTCTGCTTTGGTCTCACTACCAACCAAGTCTGCGGAGAGACCTAAAGCAGGTCGTGGCGTGTTGTTATGACTCCATTTGATGTTTTTCTATCTTCCCTATCATCCCTAGCATTATATAGGTAAAGTTTTCCTAAGTGTGTGGGCTGTACTTAATAAGACAATTTTTTGTATATCTCTTAAGCTGGGGTTTCCAGGGATTCTTTTAATGTGTTGTTTTGTTCCATTTTTTATCATTCCAAGTGCACCTACTATCACTGGCACAACTCTTGTTTTCAATTTCCACATTTTTTCTATTTCAATTTCCAGGTCTTTATATTTTGACAGTTTTTTCAAATTCCTTGATTGCTATGTTACAATCCGCTGGACAAGCCATATCAATTAAATGACAAGTTTTCTCCTTCTGGTTTTTAACAATAATGTCTGGCCTGTTTGCTTCAATTTTTCTGTCTGTGTAGATGGTGTAATCCCATAGAATGGTTACATCTTCTATTTCTGTAACCGGTGCTGGGTGATGTTCATACCAGTGTTTGTTTACAGCTTTTCCATAATGTTTGCGCATTGCCCAATGTAAATATTGCCCAACTCTATCGTGGCGATTTTTATATTCATTTGGGGCAAGCACAGAACAGCCTGAGATTAGGTGGTCTATTGTTTCTTGGTGTTTATCACAAAACCTGCATTTTGGATCCATATTATTATGCATAATATTTGCTTGAAAGTTTCTAGTGAAAAGTCTTTGGTCTTGTGCTGCAAGAATAAAGCCTTCAGTTTCAGACTTTAATCCAGATGCACGTAACCATCGATGAGTATTAACTTTGTCAACATTGGATTTATTGGCACGTATTGGATATTGGCCATGCAGAGGTTTCTCTTGCCAGCGCTGTTTCATCTGTTCAAGAGCTTTATCTTTGGCTTTCATTTTCATATTTTTTGCCGCAATAGTTGGTTCTTGGCTTCTGTTTTGCTTTTCTACAGAATCTACTAACTGTAAATCTTGTTTGTATTTACTGCCTTCTTTTATTATTGAATATTTTTCTTTCTTTCTTCATGTTGCCTAACTAATTGTATCATCCAATCCTTTGTTGTTTCTATGTATGTTAGTAAGCCAATAGTTCTTGTCTTGTATGACAATTCCAGCCGAATAAGACCTCTTCCACCTTCTTTACGGGGTATGTATAGACGGTCTACATCAGCCTTTGGATGATGCATCTTATGCTTAGAAAGAAGCTTTCTTGTTTTAGAATCCATTCGCCTGATGTCGTTTAGAGTCCACTTTAAGATGTTAAAGCTATATTGGACAACTGGGATTGCAAGGCTATTAATGGCCATAACTCTGTTCTGAGAATTCAATTCAGTTTTTAATATCATTCGTAGCCTTCTATAGTACTCTTTACGCACTATTCCTTTCATACTTTAAAAAATAAACCTTGAAGACAGATGTATTGTCAAAATATTGTTTAACATTGTCAAACACTGTGTTTATATTTACTTTTTTTGCCTCGCGCAATTCTCTTAATCTGGAAAAATATTGGAAAACTTACGTTAATCCTGTTGTTTTATACTTTGAAATAGATTGAGATTGTTTTGGATATCATATTTTTTCCGTCTTCGTTTTATAATAACTAGCAGTATGGCCCGGCGTTGCTCGGGTGTAATGAAAGCTTGAAAACTAATCAATGGTCCTGGAGCTCAGATTTTCTTTGGAAAAAGCAATAGTTGTTTCCAGTTAAAGCGAAGCCGTAGACTGAAAGAAAAATGAATGAATGTAAGTCAAATTTTGGTTCCTGGTATCGATATAAAATAAGTTTTTTCGTCCTAAACTGAATTTTGAAGGCAAGATATGTGCTCTGAGGAAATGGCATCATGGCTGAGATTAAGAACTACAATTATACCTACTTAGAGCTAAACCCGAAGCAAAAACTAAAGTAAAAGGGCTGAAAAAATACAGACATACAGGCAGATAAACAGACACACACACGAACATCTTGCCTTTTATATATGTATATATTTACATATATCATCGATTTTCTAGACTATTGTAAGAACTGCAACCTTGAAACTTCTGAATACCTATTCTTATGTCTTTGTCTATGAATGTATCAAATTTGATTAAAATCGGACCACGCCTTCTATAACCCGATTTTTTCGATTATCGATTTTCGATATTTATCGGGGGCACCTCGACACAAAACCTAGGTAAGCACACTCGCAGACGTTTATAAAACAACTGTGTAAATTTTCAAGAAAATCGGTTCAGCCGTTTCGGAGTCTATAGGTAACGGACACACACACATACACACACAGAGACAAAGTTCCATTTATAATTAAGTTTAGATAATAATAATAATTGCCTATTAGTTGATATGGCTTGTCCAGCGGATTGTAATATAGCAACCGAGGAATTCGAAAAATTGTCAAAATATAAAGACCTGGAAATCGAAATAGAAAAAAATGTGGAAATTAAAAACAAGAATCGGACCAGTGATAATAGGTGCACTTGGAATGATAAAAAATGGAAAAAACGACACATTGAAAGAATCTCTGGAAACCCCAGCTTAAGAGATATGCAAAAAATTGTCTTGTTAAGTGCAGCCCACAAACTAAGGAGAACTTTGGATGTTAGGAGAGATATATAAAACAGGAAATGGAGCCATAAGGTCTTCCCGCAGACTTGGTTGGTAGTGCGGCCATAGCAGAAATCAAAATATGATGGAAAATGGCAACATAACAATAACAAATGCAAATTTTGATGATGTTATGACCATGGACCGAGCACGTGAAAAACAAGCTTTTGGAGAGGATGCAAACGAGAAAAAATATTTGTACTTAGCATCAGGAAGATATATCTGACGTATCTGAGATGTGTAATAAGGAAGGAGGGGTTGGAGAATTCAATATTCACCGGACAGATAGTGGGAAAGAGAGACAGGAAAAAGCAGCGCATGACACATTTGACGGTCTTGGGCAAATGGATAGCTGTGCAGGGCTTGAGAGAGTTACCAGATGAAAAATGTTAAGAGCAATATGGACAGATGCAGGTGGAAATCCATAATCGCCTTTGTCCCGAAATGATACGGTACGTAAAGAAGAATAATGTAATAGAAGAATTTGAGCTAAAAACGTCACTGTCTAGTGAACGGTTTACCCGAGAATCTGTGCCAATGATATTTAAAGAAACCTCGTGTACTATAAAGTAGCTGTAAAATATTTGTCTATATTTACACTATTCGGACTATTGACCCCATCTTTATTGCTATGTTTACGACGTTTCAACCATTGTACGCTCTGACCTCCTCCTGATGCTAGGAATTTCGATCCGAACTCTTTATTACAATTATTCTATGTGCGATGCCACTTATGGTAGTCATGTTGATATCTCCCTTTAATTTTCTAAGTTATTTTCATCTCTGCTGTAGCCTGGTATTGAAATCACAACTCAAGTCAAGTCACTGGAACTAACCAACGTCTATATCCACTGAGCAGTGGTGAACAAATAACTTGGAGATTACTAGATGACTGCCAGAAGTAGCATCGCATATGGAATGAGAATGATACGCGCCAGTAATCGTAATAACGGCTTCGGTTCAAAATTTCTAGCACCTGTAGAAGGCCAGGGCTACCACGGCCGAAACGTCGTAAAAATGACAATAAAGATGAGAAGAGTAGTCCAAACAATGCAAATAGCGTAACTGTAAATTTCCCAAAGGAAAATCATGGATGACGAAATATTAGATGACAATGACTTACGAGATCCTAGAATAATTCTGTATATGTTTTTATATGTTTTGTGTATTTTTGTGTATATGTTTTTAATTTCTATTCGAATTTAATTTTTTATGTTAAATCAAAATCATTTTTGTTGTAATGACTAATTTTAATAATTCTTTTATATTTCAGGTAAGTCTTTTATAATTATCCTGACATCTGCAGCATGCATTCGAATTGTCCGTCGAAAAGGTAATTACTTTTCACTAAATCTACTTTCTAAATATATTGCTACCGAAGTAGTGGCTAAATCTACTAATGTTTAAACTCCACCGAGTTGAGATTTTTCAAGTGGGTACACACTATATTTTTTATTTCATGCAATAGACTTATAAGTTATAAGTTAATTATCCAATATCATTGAATAAATAAAGGGAATATTAGGGATCGGTGCTGAAAATGAATGTCAAATAATACCTGATATATAATGAATTAATGTATTTTATTTATAATGAGAATCACAATTACTGGTTATACATGCAGAAAGAAAAATCATTTGAAGTATAAAAGACGTTAGATGCATATTTCAGTAAGTCAATCAGTTAAGTGCTATACGTGATACACGACTGAGCGATCATATATTGAAGGAGACATGACTGACTGAGCAGAAGATTGTCCCGTAGTAGGTTGCCATTGCTTTCTTCAGTAGACTGGTTGACCGCCAATGCTATAGAACCCAATTTGTCCTGTTATTTGACCCATAACTTGGGCGAAAAGACGGATTAATACCTTTCCGAAGGGTATTTGCGCGTAAATAAATGCATGGAATTAAACTTGAATTCGAACTCGGATCTCCGATTTCTCGTTCCGAGCCGAATACCACCGCACCACAACGGACATCCGATGCATATTTGCACTGATATATGAAGAGATTATTTAGCAGGTACGTCTTTTCACTATATACTGCGTTTAAATGGTGAGAAATATATATATATAAATGATTGCGTGTGTGTGTGTGTGTGTGAGAGAGAGTGTGTGTGTGTTTCTCTCTGTGTGTGGATGTGTGTGTGTTTCTCTGTGTGTGTGCGTGCATGTGTGTGTGTGTGTGTTTTTTTTGTTTGTTTGTTTGTTTGTTTGTTTGTTTGTTTGTTTAGATTAACACCCATCGGCGTCAGTGTGCTTAATAAATAAATACAATTTTTCGACTATTTATCTATGCTGGTGAATGGACCATTATATATATATATATATATATATATATATATATATATATATATATATTGCAATAGTTGTTACAATGATTTATAAATTCATATGAACACTACACAAAAAAGTTCGCGTTTCGGAGCTGACCTTGTTTTTTGTTGCCTCTCATCGCGTGAAGAAGTTGGAATGAAAATTATCTGGTGAAAAAACGGTTTATTTGTGGTGAATATGCTTTTTTTAGCTGAAAGTGGGGTTGGGGGCTTATTTTGATTCTGTTGGCCTTATTTAAGTCTTAGAGTTAGGTGTTGGGAGTGGTAGTTAAGTTCAGGACAGGTTTCCTATTTATCTTGTCTGGATGAAGTAGAAGTGGCTTCCTTGTTAATGATATGAGTGGTGCGTGATTTTTGGCTTGTCTAGTCGATTCTTTTTTGTGTTTTTTAAAGTGCTGCTATTTGGTTTAGAGGATATGTGTTATTTAGTTTCGGGCTGGTCACATTTTTGTTTAGTTTTTGTTATTTTGTGTTGGGATATATGTTTTTTTTGTTTTTTGCAGTGTCGATAGTTTCTTTTATTTTTCTACCCTTTACAGGTAGCTAGACTTATTGTTGGTGTGGCGTGGGGTTTGTTGTCTTTTATTTCTACGTTTTTTGTTCTATTTATTAATAGGGTTGATTATGTGTATTTATTGCATTTTTGGGGGTGTCGTGTGGGTTGTTTATTTAAATTTTAACGAGAAATATTTGCGATGTTTGCATAATACTAATTCGTCTCTACGGTTTAATAGTTCGCTATTGTTGGGGTACTTTAGAATGTGTAGCTTTTCACTTAAACATAAAGGGCAGATAACGTCAAGTGAGTTGCAAGATCTAGTTTTTTCTAGGATTTTCCATTTTATTGGGTTTCAGTTTTGAGTCCTTTAGCTTCCAAAAGTATGTAGAAAGGGATGTTTCGTTTCGGTATAAGTTGTTTTTGAATGAAGTTAAGTGCATGTACCAGCGCTGCTTAAAAGTGTTCTTAGTTGACCCGATATACACTTTATTTATAGTTGGATTTTCAATTGATGTTATGTTGCATTGATAGATTATTGAGTTTATTTTACATTTATTTTGTAGTGGCCAGTTGCTAGGGTTTCTACAATTAAACATGTTTTTTTGTTGTCTTTTATTGCATTTTGTTCGTCGATTTTATTGTGATCTGCGTGTTGATTTAGGATATATTTGTAATGGTTTGTTATGATTTTTTTCTAGGTTTATTTGTGCAACTATAGCATAGTTTAAATGTATTTTTGTTGAAGATTTTACTAAGAGGGTAATTGGTGGGGAAATGTTTTTTGATAAAGTTCAGGAACTTTTGTCCTAGCATGGTGTTTATCCTTTGGTTGAAAGGAGGTGTGTACCAAATGATTTTTCTATTCATATTTTTCCTGTTATGGTTATGGTTTGTTATGTATTGGATGTCTTGGTTTTTGTCGCCGCTTTTTTTTAAGGACTTGTTCTAGAGACTTTTGTGTTCGTTAAATATTTCTTCACTTTGACTAATTCTATATTCAATGGAGAAGGGTATATGTTTGATTTTATATATATATATATATATATATATATATATATATATATATATATATATATATACTGTGTGTGTCTCTGTGTGAAGAAGAGAGAGAAAGACGTTGTAGGATGAGAACCAAAGCTGCATTTCTCTAAAGGAAGCGTTTATGTAATTAAAAAGAAAATCTATGCACACTCTCTCTCTCTATCTCTCTCTGCCTCTCTCTCTCTTTCTCTCTCTCTCTCTCTCTCACACACACACACACACACACACACACACACACACACACACAAACACAAATATATATATATATAAACTTCTACCGAGCGCTCATAGCTCAGAGTTAGAATCGGCGACTGACGCCAGTTCGGTCGGGTTTCAATCCTTGGTAAAAAGCAATCGGATGACTAACCGTAATGATGAGCCATGATACAGCAAAACAGCTCTTTCTGGGGATGACTATATACATTATTAACTAGTTTTTGTTGATAATTAAATTGAACCAGTATACATATGTATTAAAAAATTGCTCAATAACTATATATTGTATAATGTAGAGGTTTTGAATATTTTTCATTTTGAAGCCAGTTATTTTCACAGCTTTGTTTCAATCTTTCGGTATCTTCAGGCTAATTATGAATTTAGATATTTTATAAATTGCTTGAAGATACC